>CM065738.1:55746898-55748667 GCA_033310375.1 Conus canariensis | reverse complement strand
CCCTGCGCTGTTGTCAGCAAGTCTACCTAGTTTATACCATGCCTTCAGCTCCTCTCGTGTTCAGAGCTCCACGTGGCTTCTTTTTTCTTCTTCTTCTTCTTCTTCTTCTTCTGCGTACGCAGGCTGATACTCCTGCGGACTCTCCCTATATAGACAGGCAAATAGTAAACCCGTCTGCCCAATAAAGGCAGTGGAGTTTTGTGTGTATGACCTTTTTTTCCCCGCCATCAAGGCAGCCATACTCCAACTTCGGGGAAGGTGCATGCTATGTGTAACGTGTCATCCATACTAACGGCCAAACTGGCCTTCTCTTCCGAAAGTTGGTATTGGGATTTTACGTGTGTGTAAGATATGCGTGCGTTCACACACGGAACCTCGGTTTATAGTCTCATTCGAAGGACTGTATTGGAAATGGAGTCACAACCAATGCTAACTCCGAGGGAAAAATCCGCCTGTACCGAAACGGCTCGGCGGAGATTCGAACCCGCAGCCCACGATGACGAGTCCGGCGCGCTACCACTGAGCTACTCCGGCCCCCGTGCTCCACGTGGCTAATTTGTGCCACTGTGCGTCGCCTGTGTGTTGGAAGGTCCACAAAGAAGACAGCTAGGCGAGTCGCCATTCGGACACTGCGAACCAAAACTGTCGGTGTCGCCTTAGGTTTGCTCTTTACGCTTGATGTTGACCGTTGACCGTTGAGGGTGAGATTAACGTCCTATCGGCCTGGGGCCCTGAAGGACAGGAGTACTGCAGACATAGGTCTGCATCATTTGTGGCAGCTACTGTCGGTGGCTGTAGTGGGTGAGTTTCATGTGGGGTCGTCGTGTTTCTCTCTCTCTCTCTGTGAGCTCTTGTTCCTCTTGAACGTTGGTTCAATTTTGGTTGTTGGTCGACCGACGATGGGCGTCGGTGTCGGTGTATATTGCCTCCTTTCCCCAAACTGAAGGCTGTCTTCAGGACCACCGGGCAGCCTTCTTCATGCTCTGATGGCGATGGTCCTGTGCCGCGTGGGGCTGCCTCAAGGAGGGAGCAGGACGAAAGTCGCTGGAGCGCTGCACGAGTCCCTAAAATTCGGCGGATACTTGCAGACTGCGACCGAGAAGGCAATTTTTCAGCAAAACCCCATAAGGAGTCAGGCAACGCTCCATCGCCGATCGCCCCACATCTCCAGGAGCCGTCCTCCGGCGACACAGGCTAGACCCGTCGTCACCCATATGGCTGGAAGGTTGACTGCGCCGCCCGACGCTGACCTCTCACATCAGTATCCTTCAAAGGAGAGCTGCCACCTCTCCCTCTGGGGCATTGTTTTGTGTTTGTTTTTGTTTGTAGGCTGCGGAGACTTCGACCAGAACCCTGGACCCAGCGCCAGCCGCCCTGGCGCAGTGGTTAGCGCCGTGGACTCCCGGCTAGGAGGTACTGGGTTCGATTCCCATCAGAACCATTTATTTGTGGGATTCTTTCTTCTGTTTGCTGGATGTAATCGAAAGCAATGGAGATCTCCCAACTCCTTATTTGAATGCTAGGACTGGCAGTGAAGGCAATGTTCCTGTAAACAGTGTAGATGTTAGGTTTGATAGCTTCTGCTCCATGATAATGATGTTAATGAGTGAGTGAATCGCATTTCTTATGGTATAGACAGAGGGAAAAAAAAAAAAATTCGGAAAGTGTCTCCTAATCTTTGTAACTATTTTCACCCTCACTATTCTGAACTACATGTTTGCGCAAATTCTAAATGTAATTAATAGCGCACCGCAAACAAAAAAGAAAAA
>CM065738.1:55731898-55736898 GCA_033310375.1 Conus canariensis | reverse complement strand
TCACAATCATGTCTTAGTAAGGACGATCATTACCATACCTCAGTAAGAACAATCATAATCATGCCTTAGAAAGGACGATCATTACCCTACCTTAGTAAGAACAATCACAATCATGTCTTAGTAAGGACGATCATTACCCTACCTCAGTAAGAACAATCATAATCATGCCTTAGAAATGACGATCATTACCCTACCTCAGTAAAAACAATCATAAGCATGCCTTAGTAAGGACAATCATTACCCTACCACAGTAAGAACAATCACAATCATGTCTTAGTAAGGACGATCATTACCATACCTCAGTAAGAACAAACATAATCATGCCTTAGAAGGGACGATCATTACCCTACCTCAGTAAGAACAATCATAAGCATGCCTCAGTAAGGACAATCATTACCATACCTTAGTAAGAACAATCATTACCATGCCTTACTTAAAAAAAAATCATTCCACGTCCTTGATAAGGAAGAATAAGATGAGTCATTACCAAGCCCCTTTGGGGAGTTTTTATCATGTCTGGGTAATGAAAATCATTGTCACGTCCCTAAAATGAACAGTTACAGCCCTATCACAGTAAAGACAGTCATTACCATGGCTTTGTATGGGAGGTCAGTACCGTGTCATGGTAAACCAAATCTTCATTGCGTCTTGAATAGGGAATAGTGAGGACATTACGAATCATCTTTGCACCATCATAACCATGGTTTAATAATGATAATCATTTTAACATCTTGGTGTGAACAGTTGTTGCCGCACTTTGGCGAGGACCATTCGTACCATTAGAACCATTAGGATCTTTAAGACCATTAGGATGGATCATGCCTTAGCAAGGAGAATCGTCACCATCGGTTGTACACAATCGTCAGTAAGACCTAGTGTGGAGTTTGCTGATGAACACCGAAATGGTTGTGAGACTGATTACAGGGCAACGGTGATTTATTTCAGCTAGCATGGTAGTAAAGAGTTAAACAGTTGAAAGGTTGTGGATAAAGAATACGGCAGTTGAGAGACAGATTGTTGCAAAGCTGAAAGAGTTGAGATATAGTATATTGACGTTCTGTGAATCAGTTCAAAAATAGTTTATTGTTAAACAGTGAAATTTTACATATAGTTTTTTTTTCTATAAACCATGAAACAGTCCATAAACAGGCTGTTCATAACCAATGAAACAGTTGAGAAAGATAGTAAACGGATAAACAACAATTACATAATTGAGAAATTGTGTACTGATAAACTAAAAAAAAGTTTAGCTATCATGCTGATATAGAGCAAAACGTTTAGAGATATTTTGTTAGTAAGCAATGAAGCAATACATGGATTGTTTGTTGATAAGCAATGAAAAACCTGCTATAGTGTGTGGATGTAGCGAAACCGCCAACAATAGTTCGCTGATAAGAAAAGAAACGATCCAGCAATTTTCTGTTGATTACAAGGGAAACTATTTTTTTGTAAGATGTGAAGCATCCTGCATAGTCGGTTGTGAAGTCTAATTGTCAGAAAACCATCTTGGAAGTATAAAATGACTTTTCTTGTGTTCTTTATCCTCTCGTTCAATGTTACGTTTGACGTTACGCTTTCCTGATCGAGAATGCGAACATAAATCAAGAAAAAATTGTTTTTCCCTCGGAGTTAACATTGGTTCTGACTCCATTCCCCATACAGCCCTTCGAATGAGACTGTAAGCCGAGTTCCGTGTGTGAACGCACGCACAACATCTTGCACACACGTCAAATCCCATCACCAACTTTCGGAAGAGAAGGCCAGTTTGGCAGTTGGTATGGATGACACGATACACATAGCATGCACCTTCCCCGAAGATGGAGTATGGCTGCCTTAATGCGGGATTAAAAAACGGTCATACACATTCGTATTTCAAACCAGAGTTCTTTTTTCTTTCTTTCTGCGTACGCAGGCTGATACTCCTGCGGACACTCCCTGTGTAGACAGGCAGTGGAGTTTTGTGTGTATGACCGTTTTTTATCCCGCCATTAAGGCAGCCATACTCCATCTTCTGGGGAAAAACCAGAGTGACTTCCGCAGATGCGAACATGATGGTCAAGAACAATAATTCAGATTCTGCAAAACGTGATTAATCCAGTTATGTACACTATAAATCGATCATTCTCCTGAAGCAAAGGTTAGCATGAGTAAATATCAGTAAGTGGGAGATGTAGAAAGAAAGACAAGGCAGACAAACAGAAGGAAAGAAAGGAAGGAAGGAAGGAAGGAAGGAAAAAAAGGAAGGAAGGAAGGAAGGAAGGAAGGAAAGTTAGCAGCTTCTTGTCATTAAGCATTCATCTCTTACACAGAGGAACTTGGTCCTGAAGCAGTCCATAACAGGACAGAAGAGGCTGATGAAGAGGCTGATGAAGAGGCTGATGAAGAGGCTGATGAAGAGGCTGAGGTGAGGTTGGTTATGATGTGTTAATGACAGAAAGAAAAGGGGGTTAGTTAGCGCCATAAACACAGACAGACAGATTACAGGGCAGCACACAATGCATTTGGACCTCTCGGGTCTTCTTCAGGCAGAAACAAACCACAATTAGGACAGTGGAAACGAAGAACGAGACATCACTTATCTTCTAATATTCGGCGCAAAATGGCCATTACCGTTTTCACTGTCCTAATTGTTGTTTGGTTTTTGCCTGAAGAAGACCCAAGAGGTCGAAATGCATTGTGCATTGTCCTGTAATCTGTTTGTCTGTGTTTATGGTGGTAACTAACCCCCTTTTTCTGTCTAATTTTTGCTTCATTTTCCGCCCTCAGTCATTTCGTTTTGAAACTATATTAGCGCCAGGTGTTGAAAGGTCAGAACATAGAAAATAGCACATAGCAGACTTAGTTTACTGCTGCTTGAAATCTGACTTCTATAATAAAAGAAATGGTTTCATTCTTCAGGTGGAAACAACAATAATCGTTTATCTCAGGAATAGCATTTCCTGCTGACACTGTATGAACATACTAAGGAATCAATGTTAATCATGCGCTCTCTCTTATCAAGAAAATTGCTAAGTGTTCTACACAGCAGAACATGTCAATGTCTGAAACGTAAGGCCCCCAAAACATCACTTTGAATTTATCAGTATCCCACCTTTTGTATCTTACATTGAAAATAAGCCCCGTCCTTTCAAAGGTTGAAAGAAAGTATTGTTAGCGGAAGCCCAGCTTAAAACTCCTGTGACCCAAAAAGGCCATGACAGAGCGTATTCATAAGGTAGGACCTCACATGAAGGATGGCTGTGCTTGTGTCAAGTGCTTAGAGTGATCACTCTCAGCAGAGCCGTGTTGAGCGAACTCGAGTAGTTACGTGTTCAACAACTTGGCCCACGTTGGAACATCTCTACAGTTGTGACAGCGCGTCGTGCCAAGCCGGGTTCTGACAGCGCTGAGAGATAGAATCCTTTTAATCGTCTGCACCGCTCATGACCCCTCTCGCTGAGTGACAGATCTCCCAGCTATGTGCACGAGCATCAAAACACACACAGATGTATCCACGACCGATCGAACCTCACCGATAGATGCAGGTGGCTCTGTGCACGCCATTTGATGTTCGCTCCACCCCGCTGAGCCAACGGGGCTCCAGCCACGGAGAGCGCCGCTTGTAAAGGGACGCTATCGGCCGAGATGGGATAGATATCGCCTCCCCTGCCGCTTCTCCCGGCCCGGGGTCGAGAAAGGGTTAATGAAATGACGGAGGCCCACGGCGGAGCTGTCTGGCGGCCCGTGCAGGGAAGAGAGGCGGCATCAGATGCAATTCCTTGTGGTTACATAGCATGAAAGAAATCTGTTTTGTTTTTTGTGATAGGCCCGCACCGAAACATCGCCCTCTCCCCCCGCTAAATTAATTTAAGAATACAAACGCCATGCTGAAACGCACGTTCGCGTTTTGAAGCGCCGCTCACATCCACACAGCACACACCCACACAGCTCACACCAACATAGGACGTATCGTTTTTGTCACCATTATTTAACCACATAGTCTACGCGCTACCAGTTCGCTTCTTGCCAGACTCTGTGGCGCAGTGGTCACGTCATAGACTGTCGACTGGGAGGTTGGTGGTTCAAAACCGATCACAGTGTGAATAAATCACCACTGAGGGACTCGTTCACAAGACTGGGTATGCTTCGGATCCAGTGGAGAAAATTCGGAAGACTGGGGTTGCCCAGCTGTGTTTCGTTCCCACGACAGATGCGTCTTTTAGAATGTTGCTCAGATCCATTACCGTCGCTACAGGTGTCTGCATCTCCCGAGACTGGTTGATGCCGGCAAAGATCGTGAAAAGAAGAGTATAATCATGTCATATACTTTCAGATCATCATTTTCGTCTCTGGGCACTATGAACTAATAATCAAATAAAATCATCAGATCTTTGGCATTTCATGCTTTTTGTCATAATGAACTCGACTCCTGCTGCTGCTGCTGCCGATGGTGATGATAATGATGAAAGTTCGGTATCGCTTCATCTATTTACTTTCTTTAAACAGTTGACTCTTTTTTTTTCTTTTATCATCGTCGTCATCATCTGCAGAGACCGCCGCCACAGCAACAGAGTCGTCGTCGTCGTCATCATCATCGTTGTTGTCATTGTCGTCGTTATCATCATCCATCATCATCATCATCATCATCATCATCATCATCATCATCATCATCGTTGTCGTCGTCATCATCATCATCATCATCATCATCATCATCATCATCATCATCATCATCATCATCAACATCATCGTTGCTGTTTTTTCATTGTTGTCGTTATCATTTTCATTGTCATCATTACTGTCACCATCATCATCATCATCAACTTCTCTTCCCCCCCCCCCTCCGCCTCCCTCGCCCCCCCTTCTCAATCGTCCTCGTCTGTTTTCTATTGGGTCTCCTTCTTTGTTCTTGTCTGCTCAACTTTCCTCTTGTTTGTCTTCTCTCTTTGTGGTTGTATTGTCTCCTTCTCTTTGTTTTCAGTGTGATTCAGTCCTGGGCTTGGTGGTTGGCTGGACAATGGTCA
>CM065738.1:55721898-55726898 GCA_033310375.1 Conus canariensis | reverse complement strand
AGTTGGGTATTTTTTGCTCCCATAAGAAAACCTAACACAGAGTAACTTTTATTCAAGACTGGCACAGCCTTTTAAACTTGAATAAAGTCAGACAAATACATAGACGAACAATCTAATAGCGGGGGAAAAACAAGCGCAGGCCAACAACTGAACTCTCTCCATAATAATGACTTGGCAAAGATTTGGACTTAAGGAGGGAGGGGGGGCAGGAATTTGAAGATTTGGACTTAAGGAGAGAGAGAGGGGGGACAGGAATTTGAAGATGGAGAAACTGGGAACATGAAATTAAGAAAATATGTTACAGATATGAAAACTCTTCACTAGCTGCATAAGGGAACCATCGCAATCCCTTTTGAAGGCAGATATATTTGTATTGCCTGCTCCGAGGCCTTTGGTCCGCTGGGTCGGACTCATCAGGGAGACACGGCTGGTTGTGTCTGCGCTCCTGGCGTCAAATAGAGACACACCACAGTCCATAATACTGTGGTGTTCTCACCACCAAGAGTGCAAAAAAGAATCCAATAGCACCCCCAAAGCAGCCAGCGAAGAGTAGTAAATGAAACCAAACGAAAGTGTGGGGAGGAAAAAAGTTGCTGAAAATCTAAAGACATTATGCAAACAGTATAAAATATAGGGGACAATCTTTGAGCCTACGCTTGAGGATCCACCCAAAGATGCAAGGGAGATCAAAAGACAAACACACAGACGGACAGAAACAAATACAAATAACCTCAATTTGATCAAAACAAAATCGGAAATGAAATGAGGCAGGGAACAGTAAACGATAAACAGTAAACAAGTTGGGTATGTTTTGCTCCCATAAGAAAAACCTAACACAGAGTAACTTTTATTCAAGACTGGCACAGCCTTTTAAACTTGAATAAAGTCAGACAAATACATAGACGACCAATCTAATAGCGGGGGAAAAAACAAGCGCAGGCCAACAACTGAACTCTCTCCATAATAATGACTTGGCAAAGATTTGGACTTAAGGAGGGAGGGGGGGGGGCAGGAATTTGAAGATTTGGACTTAAGGAGAGAGGGGGGGGGGGGGGGGGGGGGGGGGGGGGGGGGGGGGGGCAGGAATTTGAAGATGGAGAAACTGGGAACATGAAATTAAGAAAATATGTTACAGATATGAAAACTCTTCACTAGCTGCATAAGGGAACCATCGCAATCCCTTTTGAAGGCAGATATATTTGTATTGCCTGCTCCGAAAGGCCTCGGAGCAGGCAATACAAATATATCTGCCTTCAAAAGGGATTGCGATGGTTCCCTTATGCAGCTAGTGAAGAGTTTTCATATCTGTAACATATTTTCTTAATTTCATGTTCCCAGTTTCTCCATCTTCAAATTTCCCCCCCCCCCCCCCCCCCCCTCTCCTTAAGTCCAAATCTTCAAATTCCTGCCCCCCCCCCCTCCCTCCTTAAGTCCAAATCTTTGCCAAGTCATTATTATGGAGAGAGTTCAGTTGTTGGCCTGCGCTTGTTTTTTCCCCCGCTATTAGATTGGTCGTCTATGTATTTGTCTGACTTTATTCAAGTTTAAAAGGCTGTGCCAGTCTTGAATAAAAGTTACTCTGTGTTAGGTTTTCTTATGGGAGCAAAACATACCCAACTTGTTTACTGTTTATCGTTTACTGTTCCCTGCCTCATTTCATTTCCGATTTTGTTTTGATCAAATTGAGGTTATTTGTATTTGTTTCTGTCCGTCTGTGTGTTTGTCTTTTGATCTCCCTTGCATCTTTGGGTGGATCCTCAAGCGTAGGCTCAAAGATTGTCCCCTATATTTTATACTGTTTGCATAATGTCTTTAGTTTTTCAGCAACTTTTTTCCTCCCCACACCTTTCGTTTGGTTTCATTTACTACTCTTCGCTGGCTGCTTTGGGGGTGCTATTGGATTCTTTTTTGCACTCTTGGTGGTGAGAACACCACAGTATTATGGACTGTGGTGTGTCTCTATTTGACGCCAGGAGCGCAGACACAACCAGCCGTGTCTCCCTGATGAGTCCGACCCAGCGGACCAAAGGCCTCGGAGCAGGCAATACAAATATATCTGCCTTCAAAAGGGATTGCGATGGTTCCCTTATGCAGCTAGTGAAGAGTTTTCATATCTGTAACATATTTTCTTAATTTCATGTTCCCAGTTTCTCCATCTTCAAATTCCTGCCCCCCCCCCCCCCCCCCCCGCCTCTCTCCTTAAGTCCAAATCTTCAAATTCCTGCCCCCCCCCCCTCCCTCCTTAAGTCCAAATCTTTGCCAAGTCATTATTATGGAGAGAGTTCAGTTGTTGGCCTGCGCTTGTTTTTTCCCCGCTATTAGATTGGTCGTCTATGTATTTGTCTGACTTTATTCAAGTTTAAAAGGCTGTGCCAGTCTTGAATAAAAGTTACTCTGTGTTAGGTTTTCTTATGGGAGCAAAAAATACCCAACTTGTTTACTGAACATCGACAAAGATTCCTTCTGACGACAAAAACTGCCACCACATCCATCCAACAACAGTCACCACCAACCGACCCATTTATGACTTACTCGCCATGACAGTAGCGCGAGAATAGCCGAGATAGAATTATGTTTTATGGTGATTAATGAAAATTATGATACAGATAACTCAACTCTAGTCTAAAAGCTTCTTGGCAGGACTATGTTTTTTTTTTCTTTTTCATAATCATTATTTTGACAGCAGTCAGGACTGGGGTATACATACATGCACCTGCAGTGTTGGTCAGCATGTTTTTGAGCGACATGTTCATTCGAGCAATCCATTCGAGCCTAGAGTGCATTCTTTGTAAATGTCGACTGGATGGATTAATAAAGAATGCATGTTTGTTTGAGGAGGACTAGAAAGCCAAAGTGAAGATGGTACTAAAAGACAGAATGGAGCATAAGCGAAGCAATGGAGGGGGGTAGGGGGGGGGGGGGGAGAGAGAACCAAGGCGAAACAGGGAAGTCAGTGGGAAGAGTTAAAAGAAAGAAGAAGGGGGTGGGGTGGGGGTGGGGGTGAAAAGAAAAGAGAAACTTATTCACTTTGTTTATACTCCCAGTGACTTTTTAATAGTAAGATTTGATTTAAACGATAAAACTCAACGTTTTCTGATTCGGATATCAGGACTCTTTTCTATTGTTGCTAATGATTCTGACGCACTTATCACCATCACCATCATCATCATCATCATCATCATCATCATCGTCGTCATCATCATCATCTTCATTATTATTATTATTATTGTTATTATCATTATCATCATCATCATTATTGTTATCATTGTTTTATTATTATTATTATTATTATTATTATTGTTGTTGTTGTTATTATTATAATTGTTTTTGTTGTTGTTTGTTGTTAATATTATCATTGTAGGTCACGTATCAAAGGTTTCGCTTTGCTTACCAAAGGGCGGATGAACGAATTTCGTATTGATTCCACAGCTCTTTAGAGTACCAGAACAGTACCAGAATAAGGCAGAAAGTGCCAGAAGCTTCCACTTAAAAAAAAGAGCATTTTAATTGCTGATATCGCGTGATGCTTCTCGATCCTTCTCAAAACTTCTATGCATTTTAACTCTGTGCTACGTCATCATTCTCGGACATTTTTAATTTTTAGCATACTCCGTGATTATTGATTGGTTAGGTCACACCGTGTTTCTTGAACGTTCGATTTCATGATCCATAAATGATTGAGGGAATGAGAGAGCGATGATGAGAGAGAAAACTGAAAGTGAACATGTTTAAGAAGGACACGATCTTGTTTTTTTTAGACCGTTGCGGTGGTCATTCAGTATTGATTACTGAACCATCTACCGTCATTGAAAACTTGGAACGTTTTTACCATGGTCACCCTCTTCTCTGTCAGACCAGAACCAACTCTTGTTTCCGTATCTTCATTCGACGTCCAGCTCACTGAAATATCAGAGCACAAGAGTTTGGTTCATCTATTCGCTAACACTCATCATACATACTTTAACGCCCACATCGTTTAAACGAGTTTAGATGGATATCAATACAGATCTTTAGTTCCATACATCAGACTTAGCTCCTTAGGGGTGGGGTGACTCAAGACTCAAGACTCAAAAATCAAGACTCAAAGAATTTATTGTGTTATAAGCTTCCAGCCCGATCATAATTGGAAAAGGGAAGGTGGGGCGGGGAATAAACGGAAATGAAAATCGATTGAATAGAATATGCATGTCATAGTATGAATACATAACATTCTTCGAGACATGGGATCCCTATCGCGGCAATTTGGAATACAATGTGAAATATGTAACTGTCCTTTCTATATAATACGATACAACTGCAATCAGGATATTATGTTTTCCTTGGGTGGAAAAAGCTATTTTAAGAAGTGTCCTGACAAGGATTCCCTTCCTCCCCAGCACTGACACACACACACACACACACACACACACACACACACACACTGCCAATGTTTTTTTTGTTTTTTTTTGTAATCGCCAAAACTGGCGAGAAGATCATCCATCGCTTTTGCATTGTCTTTCAAGCAAGTCATTATCGGCTTGTTTATGTTGTTGTTATGTTGTTGGTTGGATGATGGATAGTCTGTTATTCTGTCAACACTAACACCTCCTGTGTCCTGTGTCCTGTGTCCTGTGTCAGTGTGTGTGTGTGTGTGTGTGTGTGTGTGTGTGTGTGTGTGTGTGTGTGTGTGTGTGTGTGTGTGTGTGTGCTGATTTTGTCAACTTAACTGGTACGCCACAACTCACAGTTTCCGAATCTTCACCATTTTCACCGTCACTGTCGGTTGGGTGACATCAAATGACGTGCTCGCACACTGACTTGGCGCACATTCACCAGCACACTGGAACAGGGTTGTCGTCTCCAAACGTTATCAAACGCAGTCGTCTTCTCTTCACTGTACTACAAACTTGGAGGAGTTGGAAGAAAGAGGGCGGAAGGAGATGAAGATGGACTTGCCCTTTGCTGCAGAGTCACTGAATTCCTCTGTGCCTCTCCGCTGTCCTCTTGTCTCGTGGTGCTTG
>CM065738.1:55706898-55714398 GCA_033310375.1 Conus canariensis | reverse complement strand
CACTGATCCTCTTCAGTAATGTCTCTTCACAGATGGAGCTCATCAGGCGATTCAGGATGACTCGTACTAAAACCACATAAACAACAGACAACAAGGAGACTCCTCTCTAACGGAGGAGTAGTCGCCAGGTCCGCCACTGCGAGAATTCTTCCGCGCGGGAATCAGGTAGGTGGAATAATTCGCTGCAGGCAGTTGTATCAGAAGAAAACTGAGAGGGGTGCGAGTGATCTGGTTACTCAACCACATTTCTACGCGTTTTTATCCTTGAGTGGCAGGAGAGGTCTTTCACTGCTGGACAATGTCAAGTATCAATCGTTAGTCTCTTTACTTGAACTAAAGACGTCACTTCGCACTACAAGGCCTTGCATAATACAGAGTGGGAAAACTGCCTGCAGTTTTCTGGAAGATGTACAGCAACTCCCTTTACGTCAGCGGGGTTGGCTGTTTAGCAGCTCCACTATTGGCAGCAAGGTTATCTGTATTTGGTTCTGTTCGTCCATGTACTTGTCTGACTACATTCAAAGTCGAAAACGCGGTGCCAGTCTTGAATAAATGTTGATTTATATTTATTCATTTCTCCAGTTGTTGTTGCCGTGTAGATGTGTCCGGTACTGGGTATATAGTCAAGCTTGGAACATCCTTTTGGGAGGATGTTTCTTAGTTTGTTCTGTGAGCTCTATGCTGCCATATCTTCTACTTGTTGTTTATTGTTTACTCTTCCCTGCCTGATTTCATATTTACTTTCGTTATAGTCCGCTTCGTTGTCTTTCTAGGGAGGCAACCACGGTATGTCTAAAATCATGTGGCATGGCTGTTTTACGTGTATCAGATGCATTGAAAGCTATTTGTCATTCGCCGTCTTCGTGTCAACTTTTCTATTCAATTATATACGTCATATTTCAATCAGTTCAGTCCCTGAGTCCGCTTTTCAGTTTTGATTTATGTCGGCTTTTCATTCAGTCAGTAAGCATGCTTTCACGACAGGCTTATGTGAATTGTTCAGAGCAGTCAGTATACACACAATTGATTTCATGCTTTATATGAACTGCTCATTTGAGTCTTTACACAAAACGGTTCCAGTTGGTTCGTGCGTGAACAGTTCCTTACAAGCGATGGGGACACATACGTTGCTGAACCATTCGGGGGGGGGGGGGGGGGGGGGGGGGGGGGGGGGGGGGAAGGTCTGCACGCCCCGATGTTTTTCTTTTAAGGATACTCTTCTCTGCTGCCAGCATCTCTCACTCAGCAACTTCCCTTCGGTTCCACACCTCCCAGAGAAAAAAACACAAACTCCAGCCATTTTCCCACCAGAAAGACCAAGAACCTGGAAGACACCCCGCGGAGACAAATTGCCTTCTCTGGCGCTGGCAGGCTGACCTTGGCTGACCTTCACTGACCTTGCCACGGGTCGTGGTTCACGTGCAAGGGGTGTCGCCCCCCTGCGGTGGAAGGGGAAGCGACTCTGTGTGATCCGGGACAGCACTGGGCGCACTTCAAACGGGGCCAGGGAAGCAGGCAATTTGCTGGTGTGATATATCTCGCGTTTTCCGCCTCTGTCTATCAGGGATGCTGGCCCCAGCGCTCAGTCTCCTGCCGCATGGAACTCCAGGGTTCCGGAGCTTTCTAATGGACTGCTGGAAGCAGAATGCCGGGCAGCAAGGGATAGGATCCTTGTTCTGTTTGGTGCGGATATTCCTAATTCTTGTTTTCATGGGTTTTTTTTTTATAGTTTTTTTAATCAATGTTTTTTTCTTTCTTTTAGTTGTTTTTTTTAATTCTTGTAGTTGAGTTGTCGCTGATGTTCTCCTTCTAGATCCTTCTTCTTGTTCTTGTTCCTGTTCTTGTTCTTGGTATATTTTCTACTTCTAGATTCTTCTTCTTCTTCTTCTTCTTCTTCTTCTTCTCTTCTTCTTCTTCTCCTCCTCCTCCTCCTCCTCCTCCTCCTTTCCTTTTTCTCCTCCTCTTCCTCCTTTCTCCTCCTCCTCCTCCTCCTCCCCCTCCTCCTCCTCCTGCTCCTCCTCCTCCTTCTTGTTCTTCTTCTTTTCTTCTTCTTCTTCTTCTTCTTCTTCTTCCTTCTTCTTCTTCTTCTTCTTCTTCTTCTTCTTCTTCTTCTTCTTCTTCTTCTTCTTCTTCTTCTTCTTCTTCTTCTTCTTCCTTCTTCTTCTTCTTCTTCTTCTTCTTCTTCCTTACCTTCTTCTTCTTCTTTTTCTTCTTCTTCTTCTTCTTCTTCCTTCTTCTTCCTTCTTCTTCTTCTTCTTCTTCCTTCTTCTTCTTCTTCTTCTTCTTCTTCTCTTTGTCAACATCACCACCACCATCACCGTACGATTACCACTGCTACACTGTCACTGTATCCTCGCCATTACACCTTCATCACCTTGATTATCATCATCATTGTCTGTGTGAGTGTCGCACGTTTATATATCCTCGCCATTACACCTTCATCACCTGGATTATCATCAGCATTGTCTGTGTGAGTGCCGCACGTTTATATACCTCGCCATTACACCTTCATCATCTTGATTATCATCATAATTGTCTGTGTGAGTGTCGCACGTTTATATAAGTGCATAATTATGTTCGCGTGTTTGTGCGTGCATGCATGCGTGCGTGCTTGTGTACATGCGTGCGTGCGTGCGTGCGTGCGTGCGTGTGTTGTGTGTGTGTGTGTGTGTGTGTGTGTGTTGTGTTGTATAGTATAATGTTGTGTGTATGTGTGTGTGTGTGTGTGTGTGTGTGTGTGTGTGTGTGTGTGTGTGTGTGTGGCGTGCGCGCGCGCGCATGTGTGTGTGTAGTGTAGTGTAGTGTAGTGTAGTGTAGTGTAGTGTAGTGTAGTGTAGAGTGTGGTTGGGGTGGATGGGTGGGTTGGTGGGTGCATGCGTGCGCGGCGTGCTAGTGCCGCGAATTCAAATAATTTATGTCTGTGTCTGTGTAGGTCTCTACTTTGAATATTTCTGTCTTCAACCATGTGTGCGTGTACCCCTCGTTAATTGAAATAATAAGTGTACAGAAGTTTCCCAGCTGCCTCCGCCGCAGTTGTGGATGAGGTGCGGTGGGGATTGGAGGGGGAAGGGAGGGGGGGGTGGGGGGGGGCGGGAGGGCGGGCAGGGCGGGGAGGCTGTTGTTTTACCGATGACGGATGACGTCAGTTTTAAGCTCAGCAGACCCGGGGCAGGAGACTGTGCCGCACAGCCAACCCCCGCCGTGTTGCACGTGCCTGACTTTTGTACACTGCACTAGTGGCTTGTCCGTGTTAAATACAGACGTCGATGGGGGACAAAATGAAACGCTCCGTGTGCTCTGCCATCATTGTGCATGGGAGGGAACGATGGATATCTTATCATTGTCCTGAAATGGGTGTGTGTGTGTGTGTGTGTGTGTGTGTGTGTGTGTGTGTGATTGTGTGTGTGTGTGTGTGTGTGTTTGTGTGTGTGTGTGTGTGTGTGTGTGTGTGTGTGTGTGTGTGTGTGTGTGTGTGTTAGAGTGTGTGTGTGTGTGTGTGTGTGTGTGTGTGTGTGTGGTGTGTGTGAGACACAAGAGAGAGAGAGAGAGAGAGAGAGAGAGAGAGAGAGAGAGAGAGAGAGAGAGAGAGAGAGAGAGAGAGAGAGAGAATCTTGGAATTAAAACGTTTAATGTATATCGGCTACAAAAAAAAAAAAAAAAAAAAAAAAAAAAACGGTCTGGGGGAGTGGTGGGATGGGGGTAAGGCGGAAGGGATAATGGTAGGCGGCACTGAAATCAATACATGAGTTATGTTCAATGCAAGCGAGTAAGAAAATAATAATCATTTCTATACTGTAGTTAACCAAGAAACAAATATTATTTACCCACAATATCTCTAACCGAAGTAAAGAAGAAAAAAAAGAAAAAAAGAAAACACGATTCATTTTACAAATGGGCTGTTGAGATCATGTCTAACCAGATATGATACAACTGCTTTTTCTGAGAAATGCTACTTGTCAAAATCACACTTGTACATCAATCATTTTTTTTTTAACCTTACTTTTGGTTAATGGGAGGAACACACATCTGGGCCTAGGTCTATCATGTCTTCGAGTTATACCTCTTGCTATTAGTGGCATGTAAATAGAACGATTAGCTGATAAGGGAGTGAATAGCGAACAAATGGAGTAACTCTTGCTCCCCTATGATGAAATAAATACACGCCCATAACTCCGACGGAATGCTGCTTATTCTTTGTTTCTGCGTACGCAGGCTGATACTCCTGCGGACACTGTCTGTGTAGACAGGCAGTGGAGTTTTGTGTGTATAACCGTTTTTTATCCCGCCATCAAGGCAGCCATACTCCATCTTCGGGGAAGGTGCATGCCATGTGTAACGTGTCATCCATACCAACGGCCAAACTGACCTTCTCTTCCGAAAGTTAGTGATGGGATTTTACGTGTGTGCAAGATGTTATGCGTGCGTTCACACACGGAACCTCGGTTTATAGTCTCATTTGAAGGACTGTATGGGAAATGGAGTCAGAACCAATGTTAACTCCGAGGAAAAAAAATCCCCCTGTACCGAGATTCGAACCCGCAAGCCCAGGATCACGAGTCCGGCGCTCTACCAACTGAGCTATTCCGGCCCCCTGAATGCTGTCCACGACACCGAATCTCCTAGCAGATATGACAGCGCGGACCACACAGAACAAACAAGATGTCTCTGCTTGTTCTGTGTGCTTTGTGTTTAAGGGGGGGGGGGGGGGGGGGGGGGGGTCTGCTTGTTTGTTCTGTGTGCTCTGTGTTGTCATTTCTGCTAGGCGACTCGGTGTCGTAGGCACCATTCATTTGGAGTTATGGGCGGGTAATTAGGTCATCACTGGGGAGCAAGAGTTACCCTGCTTGTTTTGTTATTTGCTGTTTACTGTGTTCTCTGCCTCATTTCAGATTTCCTTTGATAAAGGAGTGGTTTGTTTGTCAACCACAGGCGAATTCACGCGGTGTTGTGTGTGTGTGTGTGTGTGTGTGTGTGTGTGTGTGTGTGTGTGTGTGTGTGCGTGCGTGCGTGCGTGCGTGCGTGCGTGTGTGTGTGTGTGTGTGTGTGTGTGTGTGTGTGTGTGTGTGTGTGGTGTGTGTGTGCGTGTGCGTGTGTGTGTGTGAAGCTACGTTGTTGACGAGCTCTTCCGAAAACTGGGGGCTGAGACGCCAGCAGTGCGAAGCAACAGCTTTGATTCCAGACATTTTTTTTTTTTTTAATTTTAATGATTCTTGTAGCCCGGCAGATCACACGCAGTCTCTTCAAGGCTGTCAGACACAGGCAAGAAACAACGTCACCCTACCCACACCAAGCCAGGCAATCCAGGAATAAAAACATCCTCAAAGAGAAGCAGACAAGAAGATGGTTCGAGCGGCAGCCAGACTTCAACAACAAGAAGGATGCGTACTACCTGCTGCCCAGACTACCAGACCTAGTGAGCATTGTGAGACTGAGGACAGGGCACTCCAGACTCAAACACCATAAAGTTCACAAAAATTCCACACTGGTGAGTCTTCAGGGTGCCCATGTGGTACAGCCCCCACTGACTGTGGAACACTTCCTGCAGGACTGTCCCACACATCAAAAGCTAAGAGCACAGACCTGGTCAGCTGACACATCGACGAGGGAGAAGGTCTGTGTGTCTCTGGAGGGCCTCCGCCGTACAGCAGCCTTCGTTAGTTCTCTCTCTCTCTCTCTCTCTCTCTCTCTCTCTCTCTCTCTCTCTCTCTTTCACACACACACACACACACACACACACATATACACACACATATACACGCACACACAAAAAAAACAAACAAACACACACATACATGTACATACAACACACACACACACACACACACACACACACACACACACACACACACACACACACGCTTGCGCTGGCACGCGCGCGCGCGCGCGTGAGAGAGAGGAGAAGAGAGAGAGAGAGAGAGAGAGAGAGAGAGAGAGAGAGAGAGAGAGAGAGAGAGAGAGATGGAACGAGACAAACTTCTAGTAAAAATACTTAGAAGAACTGACGTGACGCAAAACGAATTATAGGTGAAACGATGTGCACATGGGAACACACACACACACACACACGCGCGCGCGCGCGCGCGCCACGTCGAGATGTCAGTATTGCCTCTCCCAATCACGCCAGCTACGTTCTTGACCCTCGCGCAGGAAAGTTCTTATTACATCGGCGAAACTAGCAACTCCCCCTACACTGAGAAATTTGACGTTTCAGTCCCAGAACTTCAGTAAAACAATAGAACATTTTACACGAGAGATGCTGATGACCAGCTGCCGTCAGCTGTGGCCGACTTGAGGGATGAGAATCTCTTTCCATCAGGAACATGTAACTATAAGATATGTTTAGGTTCCTCATGGCGCCTACCCAATGGTATCCTGAATGTGTTGCTCAGATGTATCCTGAAAGTGTTGCTCAGATGTATCCTGAAAGTGTTGCTCAGATTTCCTGGACAGCATTACATAGTATGTCTGTAACCCTTGAATTTGAGGCATACGGGATACGTCATGAAACACATAGCCTTTGTTACGTCATCTCAGATTAGAGTGAAACTCCAAAGCACCATCTCCGTTATCAATCAGCATAAAACAGGAAAAACAAACAAGGTTCGAACACTCACGACTCTAACGTCCTCCTCTCAAGGTGACTTCAGTTTGGATTTATTCTGTACGCCCATGCTTATGATGATGACTCGCATCATGTGTGCTGATGTCGGGCACGTGAAACACGGCGGGTTGAAGACGGTGCGGCACAACACAGTACGCGTTGATTTGACCAACTCTTGAATTTGTCTGATCCTCCTTCGTCGACCCGTGATGCGTTCGTTCTGTTTGTTCCTCCCTTACACGCACAGGCGCACACATCATCATACATACATTTATTAGTGGGGATAACAAATGCAGAATAAAAATTCCTCTATCAATACATGAATGATGCAACAAAGATTTGAAGAAAATGAAAATGCAGTTGCCGGGGGAAGGGGGGGTGGGTGAAAATACTGAGATTAAAAGGTCAGGGAAGCATGATATAGATGTGAAACTTTTCACAAGCGACCTATAGGGACCATCGTAACCCGTCCTGAAGACAGAACTATCCCTATTGCCTGCTCCGAGGCCTTTCGTCCGCTGGATTGGACACGTCAGGGAGATATGGCTGATTGTCTTAATGTTCATTTGGTATTTTCAAAGCAGACATTTCACAGTCTACAATCACATGGTATTTTCACCACAAAGGGTTCAAAAAGGGAATCCAACAGCACCCCGAAAGCGGCAACAAAGAACAGAAAAGTAAAACGAACGGGAAAGGTGGTAAAGACAGAAGCTGCTTAAAAACTAAAATCACCACTTTGGCTTCACAAGGGGAGTATTGTGCATGTTTATGTCTGTACTGTTTTTATTTTTTTGTCGCTGAGGAAGGCATATTGCCGAAAATTTCTTGTCCTGTTTTGTGTCGTGCATTAAAACTGCGTTACTTCACACTTTTGTGTGCTCTTCTGCTTTTTTGTC
>CM065738.1:55696490-55699298 GCA_033310375.1 Conus canariensis | reverse complement strand
TCTTCTCTCTCTCTCTCTCTCTCTCTCTCTCTCTCTCTCTCTCTCTCTCTCTCTCTCTCTCTCTGTTTGTAACTTCTTCAGATTCAGATTTCGTCATTCTGATAATCGACGAGAAAGCGTTACATACACCCACCTCCACCCCGTCCCACCAAGAACGATGATATGATTTTTTTTAGAATACTCTAAACAATGAGACCACATCTCTATTTGGGGCTGAAACTGTCCTGTGATTACAATCGCCTATGGTAGCATGACTGAAAAAGCTACCTAACTCAGAGACCTGGCGTGCGATTTCGTTGATCAACGATGCCTGTGTAAGCAAAAAAAAAAAAAAGCTTGTTTTATGGAAGCATACTAGCGTCATAAGCCAATGATAACAAATAGCTATAATCGTTGAGGAAAATAGCATTATACTGTTGTTACCGCCGAGGATCACAACTGGTTTCTTCAGGATAATTATCATTCTGTTTTTCTTCACGATTACATGGGTTTTCTCTTTCTCGGGGAATACAGTTATAATGTAATAGGAGAAAACCATTCTGATCTTTTGAGTCACAACTATTTTCCCCATTTTTTCAACTGCCATAGCGAAGATAGCTGTTTCTCCTCCTAACAACGTTTTTCCTCGAGGCAGTACTTGTCTTCCTCAACAGAACAATTCTGATCCTCAAAGAATCACAATTGTTTATTTTCAGGAAAACAAAAGAAAGTTGTTGCAAAGCATTCTTGTCTTATCACGCGCGAAGCGTGTGTTAAACATGTTAAAAAAGATTTATCTACTTTTAAAATAACGCTTCTTAACGATCCATTCTCTAAAAAAAAAAATGCTACGCTTTCGTTGAATCTCATGCAACATACTTCAACATCTTTGAAGTCTGCAGCTGGGCATGTTCTGGTGAAACTTCTACTTAGTCTTCACAATTAGGCTCGAAAATTAATACTGTCAACATCGTCGTTTTTTTGTATTCTAATTTCACTACCTTAGGGTATTCTCCCAGTAACACTGACATTAAGACTTCGACTAAACCAGTCTTTATGTTCCAAATTATCCCAGGGAATGCCCTTTCGTCAATCACACATATATTTCACTTTAATGACAATCGGCATGCTCATGATCTTTTGAAATCGAGTCCTCAATACTCTCGTGGTTTTCGATCAAATTCAATCTTGATATTAACGTCTTCTTAGCAAATTAAAAAAAAACTAATGAAGGCCTCTAATGATATAATGCTATATAATGTTTTGGTAACCCCCCCCCCCCCCCCCCCCCCCCCCCCCCCCCCCCCCACACACACACAGAGAGAGAGAGAGAGAGAGAGAGAGAGGAGAGAGAGAGAGAGAAGAGAGATTTCTGCCAAGGAAAGTATTAGTTGATACAGCTAAAAGAGTTACTTCCCCTGCGTTTTTCAGAACAAGCATACACAAATTACGAAATGCCAACATTCATTGCATAGAAAAGTTGTGACATTCCATAACAACTCTATCTCTTCGAAGACAGTTACCATTTCGTAGTTACTTCACAGTTTACATGATCGGTGGAAAATCTGTAATCCTCTTTTTGAACGTCGCACGGACATACTGTTTGATGAGGAGTTAGACCTTTATGAGTAGCGCAAAATGAACGTTTGTTTTTTGGCCACATTTTACCTGTCCACATACGTTCCGTGACACTGATTCATAGTTATTATGTAATGTTAGTATGCAATGCTAAACTAATGTGAATCTTCTGTTTGATAAAAGTCATTCGTAGCTATTGTGCAATACTGAACTCTCGTAAGCCTGCCGTTTGGTCAGAATCTATACCTTGATTCGCACGGCGCTTTCGGTTTGCGGTGAAAACGAAAAATTCAAACCACCTCAAATAATAAAATTTCACGTACAACTGCTAATGAAGATAAGCAGGTGGCTCACTTGGAGCAACAACGCATTGACTCACACAGCAGACAATCATTAAAGTACATTACGGATAAGCACCCGCGAATTTTAAGTTAAGAGGGTTTGTTATACAGACGCTGACAGAGAACACAGACTGTGCACGACATGTCACGTTATGAAAGGTGAAGAACTACATTTTCTTGATGACTTTAAATATTTGCGTAATATCCTTATATGACCTGATGACGACGATCACCAAAACAAATTTTCCGTCATAGACTAAAATAAAACAACAAACTTTCGGTGCTCATGTTAATGGACTGGTTCCACCCTGTACTTGCCTAAAATCTATCCTGTTCTGTTTCTCTCTTGGGGAACAGAAAATGATAATGATATCCTGAAACACGGTATGTTCTCTCTTTCTCCTACTACTTGTTAACGTTGCAAGGCGTGCCGATGCTGGGATTTAGTTAACCTTAGTATTATTCTGTGCCCAGCAAAACCTCTGGTTTTTCAAATGGCAATAAAATATTATGTTCATATTCTGTCCCAGGGTCCTTATAGAGGACTAGCAACGAGGATTCCTACTACAAAGGATCCACACTGAGGATATACTACAAACAAGGATCCTCGTCTAGCATTCATTTCAATGGTTCGCATCATGGAGTATAACGGAGGTTCCACCAAGGGATCGGCGCCACGGATCCGCTCCGAGGATCCGTATTGATGGGTTCGTCTTTGGGCCATCTTTCTGTTCTTTGACGATGTTTGGTTGAGTAGTTCTTGCGTAGTGTGTTGACAAACAAACAAACGGACGAAAGTGTTAACAGAATCTCCTCGGTGGAGAGACTTCCAGATCAGCAGTTTCTGGATTACTTTTTCAGTGTGAAGAATGGCGTGGTGCAACAGTGTAGCCTGCGTGACGTGGCAGTC
>CM065738.1:55688990-55691490 GCA_033310375.1 Conus canariensis | reverse complement strand
ATTTTATGTTACATTGATTTCTTTGCTACGATTCACGGAGAACGAGAAAGGTCGAGCGACGAAGCCGTGACTTACTTTATTTTTATGATTGTTTACAATTGACACTTAAACCAAAAGTGTGGAGGGTAGGAGGGGGGGAGGGGGGGGGTGGTAGCGGAGCAGCATTGTTCCAAGAAATACACGCTGAATTGAATGGTAACTTGAAAAAAAAACAGTACACAGGTGTATCTCTCAGAATGCATGAAAAGAATGACTTGTTTTTCCTCTTGTTACGAGAAAGGGATCTCGTTGTTATGTATGCGTAAGTTAGTCTGTATAAGGTTTTTTGGAGAACAGACAATAAATACTTCTTTTGTATTGTGAATGGCCACACACACCAGGTATTTCTGGATGTGACATGTCCTAGATTCACCCTATACTTCTTGTCTGTATACGCAGTAGTGGCTGTAGTAGTAGTAGTTAGTAGTAGTAGTAGTAGTAGCAATAATGTTATTGTTATCATGAATATTACTATCATTGTTATTGTTACTGTTGTTGTTGTTGTTGTTGTTAATTCTCTTTATCGTCGACTACAATAATGTTTTGTTATCATGAATATTACTATCATTGTTATTGTTACTGTTGTTGTTGTTGTTGTTGTTGTTGTTGTTAATTCTCTTTATCGTTGACTTCATTGTCGAATTGTTTTGGTGGCAATTATTTCTCTTCGATCTCGTCGCTCTGTTTGCTCCTCCTCCGTCTGTCCTCTCTCTCCCTCTACACCTCGCCAGTCTCTGCTCCTCCTCCGTCTGTCCTCTCTCCCTCTACACCTCGCCAGTCTCTGCTCCTCCTCCGTCTGTCCCTCTCTCCCTCTACACCTCGCCAGTCTCTGCTCCTCCGTCTGTCCTCTCTCCTTCTACACCTCGCCAGTCTCTGCTCCTCCTCCGTCTGTCCTCTCTCTCCTCTACACCTCGCCAGTCTCTGCTCCTCCTCCGTCTGTCCTCTCTCCCTCTACACCTCGCCAGTCTCTGCTCCTCCTCCGTCTGTCCTCTCTCCTTCTACACCTCGCCAGTCTCTGCTCCTCCGTCTGTCCTCTCTCTCCTTCTACACCTCGCCAGTCTCTGCCCTCCTCCTCTGTCCTCTCTCCCTCTACACCTCGCCAGTCTCTGCTCCTCCTCCGTCTGTCCTCTCTCCTTCTACACCTCGCCAGTCTCTGCTCCTCCGTCTGTCCTCTCTCCCTCTATACCTCGCCAGTCTCTGCTCCTCCTCCGTCTGTCCTCTCTCCCTCTACACCTCGCCAGTCTCTGCTCCTCCTCCGTCTGTCCTCTCTCCTCTATACCTCGCCAGTCTCTGCTCCTCCGTCTGTCCTCTCTCCCTCTACACCTCGCCAGTCTCTGCTCCTCCTCCGTCTGTCCTCTCTCCCTCTACACCTCGCCAGTCTCTGCTCCTCCTCCGTCTGTCCTCTCTCCCTCTACACCTCGCCAGTCTCTGCTCCTCCTCCGTCTGTCCTCTCTCCCTCTACACCTCGCCAGTCTCCCAGATCGTCTCTTCTCTCTCTCTCTCTCTCTCTCTCTCTCTCTCTCTCTCTCTCTCACACACACACACACACACACACACACACACACACACACACACACACACACACACACACACACACACACACACACACACACATTCCCCTTCATATGTTCACATTCCCCTTCATGATAGGCTGAGGCCTAATATGAATAAAATATCTTGAGTTTTGAGTCTCTCTCTCTCTCTCTCTCTCTCTCTCTCTCTCTCTCTCTCTCTCTCTCTCTCTCTCTCTCTCTCTCTCTCTCTCTCTCTCGGATGTTGACTACTATGTTCACCACCTTGTTTTGTTTTTTTTCGTTTACAAGTCGACGTTGTTTCAAAGGCGAGACAGCTTTCAATGATCGCGTGAGTAACCTTTATTGACCTTTTTATTTATTTATTTTTTGTTGTTGGATGTTATCTTCAATTGGTGTGTATATGGAAGAGATAGGGGTGGCGATGAGTTTTGTATACCCCAACCCCTACTACACCCTTACCTCCCCTTCCCCCTTCGCCCCCTCCCGCCCTCCCCCCTCCCCCACCCCCCCCACCCCCTACCAACTTCGGCTCCTGTCTTTGCTACCCATTTCAAATCCGCTGAGTCACTGGCGTGATGAAGGAGGAATTAAAAGAAAAATCTTCTTCTTCTGTTTTCACTTATATTGTTGTAACATAACGAATACTATGTATATGTATTTGTGTGTCCTACAGGTGTGTGTGTGTGTGTGTGTGTGTGTGTGTGTGTGTGTGTGTGTGTGTGTGTGTGTGTGTGTGTGTGTGTGTGTGTGTGTGTGTGTGTGTGTATGTGTGTGTGTGTGTGTGTCCCTTATGAGTTGAAATCTCTGCGCACTGTCTTCTTTTGCCGCATCTGTCATTTCTCAACTTATCTGATTAAAATTTGATTAAAACAAAAACAAAAAAAAACTCTATAAGCGATTGCTCGTTCATTTTCGTTGTCCAGAGT
>CM065738.1:55671490-55683990 GCA_033310375.1 Conus canariensis | reverse complement strand
TTTGGTTTGGTTTTTTTTGTTTTTTGTTTTTGTATTTCGTTTTTGTTTTTGTTTAAGAAAATAACTTTATTATTATTATTTTGTTATAATTATTATTATCATTTTTACTTTTATCATCATCATCATCATCATTATCATCATCATTAGTAGTAGTAGTAGTATCATCATCATCATCATTGTTAATATTATTATTATTATTGTTGTTTGTATCAGTATTACTATGACATTTGTCATCTCTTTTAGATAGAGAGATCGATAGATAGATATAGATAGATCGATAGAGTCTAGATACATAGATAGACAGATCGATAAATAGATACAGAGAGAGAGAGAGAGAGAGAGAGAGAGAGAGAGAGAGAGAGAGAGAGAGAGAGAGAGAGAGAGAGAGAGAGAGGCCTGTTGAGGGGCGAGGCGGGGTGGGGGAGGAAGCGAGACATTCCATTCCATCACTCCCCCTACTATTACTCCTCTGCAACATCCCTTTTGCAGTCTAAATAGCACATCTTAAAAACAACAAAGAATAAGCATGATATAATTTGTATTAAAAAAAAAAGGACGAACACTTCATGTTTCAAATTTATTTTCAAAGAAAACTGAATAAACGTGACACAATTGGTTCTTCCCACTGCCGCGAATTAAACGAATCTTCATTACCTAGTTTTCGTTCGTTTGTTTGTTTGTTTGTTTGTTTGTTCGTTTGTTTGTTTGTTTGTTTGTTTTTACATTGTTTGCTGTTGTTTTCTTTTTTTTTAAAGAACGTAGACTGAGCACGCAGCCTCTGCCTTGTCGCGCACGACTCAGGAGAGACAGAGGGTTGTGCAAGTCCTCGAATGATGCCCTAGCACGTTCAACACGCCACCCCTAAGACTGAACAATACTGAGAAAATTATGATGCTGATGATGACGTTACTGGTCTTGGAAAG
Organism: Conus canariensis; assembly: GCA_033310375.1. Taxonomy (NCBI): domain Eukaryota; kingdom Metazoa; phylum Mollusca; class Gastropoda; order Neogastropoda; family Conidae; genus Conus; species Conus canariensis. The sequence goes on along the minus strand of CM065738.1, from coordinate 55,683,067 downwards.
GCAGGCAGGTGTTTTGTGTTGTCGCGTCGTTCCGTTGGGAAAAAAAAAGTATTTCACAGTGTTTTATGTTGCTATCATTTGTAATTATTTGTTATTTATGATTCGAAAGTATTCTTTACAGCTGTCTGTTGTGCAGTGTGGTTACCATTACTAGTTGCTATGGGCATTTTCTGGCATACAGAACTGCAGGCTCGGTAGTGAAGCATCGTCCATTGTCTGTGACACCGTGTGAGCACACAAGGAGTATTTGGCTAAATTCACAGAGAAGAAAAGAAAACGCTTATTTAATAAAAACAATTTAAAAAAATAAACAAAAATTAAAAACGTAACGATGCATTCGATATTAATTTAAACTGTCGTGTGATTTTGTAGTTAGTCTTTGATGTGGACGTACGTTCACTTAAAATCAGACACTGAATCTGATGTGAATGAATATATCGGATGCGGAATTGTGCATCTACATATGCCAAATAAAAGGTACCAGCAAAGCTTCTTGCTTATTGCATGCCAAGGTTTAGACGGATTGAAACCGGACAGTAGGATGCTAACAGTTGAAACACTTGACCAAACCTTCTCACAAATTAGTCATATTACGAACCAATTTTATTGCTTTTTCTTTTTTTTTCGTTTTGTCTGTAGACCTATTGTCTTGCGGATTGACCAACCTTTCTTTTGAATTTTATTTTTCTTTTTAATTTGGGAAAGTGTTGTGCGGTTGTACATGGCTATTTTGGTCTATAGAAAAGTAACGCTGAGATTATTTACAACAGCAAAACAAGTTCAAGATGTTGGCACTATTTTAGTTCCTACTCTGTATACCGAAATGCCGACAAAAAGCCGCACATGACAATATCCTGGAGGACATATGTAAACGTTTCTGTGCATTCTGTATCGTTACAAATGAATTTTAAGAAATGTACTTTATCCATACAAAAAAAACAAAAACAAAACAAAACAAACAAAAAAAAGTATTTATCACAATCATGTTAAAAACAACAACAAGAAGAAAGCCTGTGTTGTGATATCGTTGTTATATCTGTGCTTTAAACACGCGTGCTATATTCAGATGGATCGGGAACACACACACACACACACACACACACACACACACACACACACACACACACACACACACACACACACACACACACACACACACAGAGCCATGCATCATTTCTGATCTACACCTAAACAAAGCTGATTCGCCTCATAAAGATGTCGGGACAGAACAGGAGCAAGAGAAAAAACAAAAACAAACAAAACAAAACAACAACAACAACAACAACAAAACACGCCATACAAGAAACAAACAAACAAACAAAACAAAAAACTTCGCCAGACACATGGAAAACCAGACAAGAGAAGAGGAATGGAGGTAGAGGGAGAGAGGGGGGAAGGGGAATGGAAGCGAGGAGGGGGGGAGGGGGGAAGATGATGGGAATGGGACAGTAATCGTAAGAAACGGCACCCCTCCCCTACTCGGACGAGCCTGTCTTCTTTCCCCTCCCCCCCCCCATCCCCACCCCCACATCCTGCACCCCCACCCTCACCCCCACCCCTGCCACCACGCCTACCTCCCTCCCACCCCGAAGTGAAGCGCGACAACCCCACCCCCCCCCCCCCCGATAATTCTTCAACGACTGTTAGGTGTTGGGGAGGCGCACCTAATCTTCTGCTGTCTATCACGGCTTAATGGTCCGTTTCGTCCTAGCAAGATGGCGCCCTAGAATGAGGGGAGGGACGGAGGGAGGGAGGGAGAAAGAGAGGGAGGGAGGGGATGAGGAAGTGGTGTGGGGAGTGGGGAGGGTGCGGGGGGAAGGGGGGGCAGGCGATAGGAGGGGGGAGGGGAACGGCTGTGCTGGGAGGAGGAGGAGGAGGAGGAGGAGGAGGAGGAGGAGGAATGACGGAAAAAGAAAAGACAAGAGGCGACGGGAAGTCAGAGAGGGATGCAGGGAAGGAGGGAATTTGTAAGGGTGGAGGGTAGAGTGGGGTGGGGTGGGGATGGGGGAGGGGTGGGAGGTTGGGAGTGGGGGTGGGGATGGGGGAGGGGTGGGAGGTTGGGAGTGGGGGTGGGGGTGGCGGGGAGGGGAGGGAGGGGTGACATGATGTTCTCATCTGGTTGCAGTTTGAACATCAGTTAGCGTCCAATGCCCCGTGATTTTGTTTAGGAGGGTGTGTGTGTGTGTGTGTGTGTGTGTGTGTGTGTGTGTGTGTGTGTGTGTGTGTGTGTGTGTGTGTAGTGACCCAAGCGACGGACGAACGACCTTACCCAGAACGGCAGGGGGCTAGGAATTGAGGGTTGATGGAGGTTGATAGGGGTGAGGGGTTGTGAGGGTGGGGGTGGGGGTGGTGGGGAGGGGAAGCATGGGGTGGAGGAAGGCGGAGGAGGGTGACTCACTCTGTGTGTGTGTGTGTGTGTGTGTGTGTGTGTGTGTGTGTGTGTGTGTGTGTGTGTGTGTGAGAGAGAGAGAGAGAGGAGAGAGAGAGAGAGAGAGAGAGAATTAATCGATATTTTTAATTAAAGATAATATTATAATTGTCAGTATCATTTTACAGCTACCCTGATAAATTGACTGCACAAATGATAAAATATACTTAAATACATCAAAATAAACCAATGAATTCACAGACGAAAAAAAAAAGAAAAGAAAAAAATCTTAAGCAAAGGAACACAGCTGTGCTGAACTTTGAGGGAAAAGAGACACTGGTTATCAGTTATTCAGATAACGTTTCTTGATATTTCTTTTTTTTTTTCCCGCTTGATGTCATGAGAGAAATTTCTGTCAGAAAGTAAAAGCTGAAGGGACCTGTTCCTGCTAAAGGAAAAAAAGGAAACAACAACATGGACCGTGAAAAAGCTGAAGTGTTCAGCCTAAATGAATGGATTTCTCTTTGGAAAAAAAAAAAAAAAAAGAAGAAAAAGATTAAATATGTCATGTTCTGCACATGGGGAAGAAAACATGAACAGACTGCCATTTGTTGTAATGACTATGATTCAACTTCGCTTAAAAACAAGCAAACAAACAAACAAACAAAAACGCACGAACACACACACACACACACACACACACACACACACACACACACACACACACACACACACACACACACACACATTCACTCAAAACGACGAAGAAAATAATAAAAAGAAAATTTAAAAAATGGAAGCATATAATGATAACAAACAAACAAATGTAAAATAGACAGTGAGACGCCCAAGACCATTCTCATATCACTTCGTTCTTACGCTGATGCTTAAACTTTGCAAGACGAAAGACATTGCCCAAATTACGAGAGAGAGAGAGAGAGAGAGAGAGAGAGAGGAGAGAGAGAGAGAGAGAGAGAGAGAGAGAGAATCACACACATACACACTCACACACACACACACACACACACACACAACACACACACACACACACACACACACACACAGTTCTTTCGCCTTGCAGAGCGAATCCAGAATGATCGCCCGTGCGGAATACGTACTCTTCTTCGTAAAAAAACAAACAAACAAAAAAAAAAAAAACCAAACCAGCAGTAGCAACACTCTTTCCCTCAAACAACATCATCCACCTTTGTCTGTCACTGGTCGCCAGCTCACTGCCATCGACACAACCAATACATTCCACTCCGTTTCTCTGTCATGCTTTGGGTGAAAGGCAAAGAGCGAGAAAGAAGGGCGGGGGGATGGGGGGGGGAGTGAGGAGGGGAGGGGGAGGGGAGGAGAGAGGAAGAGGGGAGAGGAGGAGTAGGGAGTTGGATGAGGGAGTCGAGTGAGGGGATGAGGGAGTGGGGGGTGGGGTGGGGGGGTCAGTCGGACACACACGCACGCACGCACGCACGCACGCACGCACGCACGCACGCACGCGCGCGCACACACACACACACACACACACACACAAATGACTGCCAGAATTTGGAACGAGTAAGGAATCATCATTAGAAAGTAGAAAGCCTCCAACGAAAGGAACCAGAGAAAGGGTGGATGGTATACCCCCCCCCCCCCCCCCCCCCAGCCCACACCCACCCACCCTCATCTCTTCACAAAGCCTTCTGGCTTGTGAGAATGACTTCAGTGATGTATGCGACTGTCTGGTAGTCTGGTCTGAGAGGCACGACCCGTGTCTCCTTCAGATAAGGCTGCTGATTAGGACAACAAGACAAAAAAAAGAACAAAAATATATATACCAAAGCAAGGGCCACTGAGAGAGTAAACACATACAGATAAAACAATAGGCGAGCGAGTGAACAAACAAAAAAGAAAAAAATCATCGGAAGTATGAAGTTAAAGAAAAAAAAAGAAGTTTAAACAAGGAAGATTTGTAGTTGAAGTCAGAGACGAGCTATCTCTGAAGCCCTTTTAGAATCACTGCCCGTGGGAAGAAAATCGAATGGAGGTTGGATTTCCCGTGGTCTCTCTTCTTTCTGGCTTCCTCTTCACCATGGAATCTGTGACGTTGGTTGGCCTCACCCACATTCCACACAGCCAGTCAATGGGCACTTTTCTTACCTTTCTTTCTTTATTTCTTTTTTCTTTTTTTTTTTCTTTTTTGACCCTCGCCACGCTATATCAGAGACCTCGTTCCACCGCGCAATGTCGCAATCCTAACATGTGTCGCAAACTGCGAGGAAACGTAAGGAGGCGTCTCCCCCCCCCCCCCCTCCACCCCCACCCCCCTCTCCTGCGAACTGTTGGCAACGCGAACGGATCGCCGCGTTTCGTCGCTATTTGTGACAGTACGACGATGGAGCAGGGATTGGGGAAAGAGTCAATGGGAGACTCTATTATTTGTCGCAATTTGTGACAAATCGTGGCGTCTGCGCTCGCGTCGTTGGGTTATATCAAAAAATGACTTTTTAAAAAGGAACAAAAATGCCGTTTCTGCATCCTCCATCCCTTCCATCCCATTTCTCTCTCTCTCTCTCTCTCTCTCTCTCTCTCTCTCTCTCTCTCTCTCTCTCTCTCCAGAAAAAAAAATGAAAGAGTGCTAAGTTCTAGAAATGTAAAGAGATTCTTTCAACTGCAATGATTCAGGAGGAATGCGCAAACAAAATGACTGGCTGTCCAAGTTATTCATAAGAATCGTTTGACCGTTATGGGGGTCATCTCGCCACGATGCATGAAACGCCTCGCCACAATCTATGAACAGCGTGCCTCCTCATCTTCGCCAGTCCCTCCCTTACCCACCCATCCCCTTCCCCGACCCCCCATCACCTCCCCCCCCCCCCCCCCCCCCCGCCACCCCGACAGGCATACCAATCCCACCCACACGTACTGTTATTACGACAAAACGAAGCGATCGCCTGCCCTATCCCCACAACCTGACTCCTTGCGACAAGTTGTAGGATTGCGACATGACGCGGTGTAACAAAGCTCCGCGACATGTTGTAGAATTGTGGCATTGCGCGACGCAACAAACCTCCGTGACTCGGACTCATCCTCTGTATACTGATAAGAAACAGAACACGAACATGTTCGAAACAATAAATACTATAACATTTTGGAAAGGTTTCCACAACAACTGTTCGTGTCATATCTTAGCGGATCATCTGTACAAGACAACAAACAAACAGAAATCTCCAAAGTCATCATCAGTTGGCAGCAGGCATCTTTGGAAGACAAAGGTTCATCAAGATCAGCAGCCGGCTTGTCCAGCCAGTCCACACAGAGTCTGGCACTGTCTCCTCAGACTGGAACCATCCGCGCCAGGACTCGCTCTGTGTCTGGGTCTGTGTCTGGCATGGGAGAGATGGTACAGTCCCTAATCTCTCTCCACATCTTGCCCATTGTATTATAAATCACCACTGCCAAAGCCTCTAATAATGCCAGCCACGTACATGTCCAGTTTACAATGATGCTACTCGAGCGTATGAAAGAGGGCAGGGGGGAGGAGGGGGGTAGGGGGGTGATGGGATGAGGGCAGGTTTAATGGCAAAGGGGACAGAAAGAGGCACCAACATCGCTGTCCGAACGGTCTCTCCACCAATGACCCTGTCTTTGGAGATTTCGAGAAGGCCAGACCGCAGAGAGAGAGCGATGGGTGGTGATCATCTTCACAGCCTCGTTCTTGAAGCCCCCTTGTAGTGTGTCAACACAGACCCACTCTTTGCTTTTTTTTTTCCCCTCCACACGTGTCTTTAGCTGACTTCACCTGCTCAGATCCTCGGGTCACAAGCACGACAACATGATGTCCTCATCACGACATCGCTTGCACGTCCACATGCCTGTCACAGCACAGCACAGCACAGCACAGCACACCATCTGTTCTGAATGGTGTCAAGGAGGTCAAAAAGCTGAATTGTCCGTCTCGGAACTCATTCAACGACTGGAAGGGGCCTGGTGGTGGAGGTGGTGGTGGGTGGTGGTGGTGGTGGTGATAGTGGTGATGATAGTGGTGGTGATTTCGTCTCTTCTTGCCCTCGGCTGAGCTCACTCTCAAGATCCAGCTGTCAGTCATCACTCTGGTAGAGTCTTTGTGTGTTTGCCCACAGACCGTCACATCTGTAACGTATCTGGGTAATTATGCGTGATCGGATTCTGTCATACTTAAGCTGTTTCTACCAGACTATTCTGTAAGACTCGGTATTGCTGACGAAAGGCATCGTTTGTGTTACCAGAGAAAGTATTGTGACCAGGAGAGGGGTGATTAGCAGTTCAAAGCAGCGTCAACAGCGACGGAACGGTTATACCATCCCGCGGCCTCTTTACCGGAGGAGGCATGTGACCACTGGAGGTTTAATTGTCACTGGTGAAGGCCCCGCTACCCATGAAAGCATCATCGTAACCAGTAAAGGCACTGTTACCATTCAAGGCCGTTGTTCCTAGTCAAGGTACTCCTACCAGTGAAGGTTTCATCGTTACCAGTGAAGGCACTGGTACCAGCAATGGCTCTATATTACCCAAACAAGGCTTCATCGGTATCAGTGAAGGCACCGTAACAATTCAAGGTCATCGTTACCACAGAGAAGGCACTGTTACTATCAAAGGCACTCTTACCGCTAAAGATCTCATTGTCACCAGCGAAGGTACTTTTACCAACGAAGGTCTCCTCGTCATCAGTGAAGGCACTGTTACCAACGAAGGTCATTGTTACCATGTGAAGATACTATTCCCAGTGCAGACATCACTACCCCATCTGAAGGCCCGGTCGTTGCCAGTGAAGACACAGTCAAACCGCCAGCCTCAGATCTCCACAAACCACCCAAACCCCATCGTGTCCGCACGCACACACACACACACTCTCCCCACAGCCAGCCAAGGGACGCAATCCGCACAGAGAAGGAAGACCCCAAGACGTCGGAGCCGGGGCGTTACCAGGCGCAGATGCTCTGAGAGTGCAGATGAGGCTGCCCAGGGTAGTTGCCTTGCTGGAGCTGGTTGACGGCGCCCATGGGATGGGTACCCACGCCGTTGTAGGCCGCCGCCTGCGCCGCCGAGTAGTTGGAGAAGGGGTTGACGTTGTAGGGGGCGGAGGTGTAGGGGGAGGGGGGCATGGACTGACCCAGGCAGGGACGTCCGTCTTTGACCAGCACGGGGACGGCCACACGGCGGGCCGGCATGGCACTCAGCTCCAGGTTCTTGTCCTGACGCTGGCGTTTGCATTTGTAGCGCCGGTTTTGGAACCAGATCTTCACCTGGAACGTGCAAACAAATGGGCGCGCGTGCAGGCACACACACACACACACGCACACACACACACACACACACACACACACACACACACACACACACACACACACACACACAGAGCTATAAGTATAATAATTATTATGTACTACGAGTCTAATACCTTTTCATTCTGAAATCCTTTCAATGATGAGAACTGGTGGCAGAAACTTGGCGAAAGACGAGACAAAGCAAACATTATGACCAAAAAATAAAATAAAGAGAGAGAGAGAGAGAGAGAGAGAGAGAGACAGAGACAGAGACAGAGAGACAGAGAGAGACAGAGAGAGACAGAGACAGAGAGAGAGAGAGAGAGAGGGGGGGGGGGCAACGAGCGAGTTGATATGATAATGTCGTGTACAGTACTACTAATTAGCAATTACCATGGTGCAAGATTGGAGATAAGGTGTAGAAAAATATGGGAGGTGAATCAACAACAAATAGTTTTCCAGAGTACTTGTTTCACATCGCAAAATAATTTTTTGCCGCTTTTCAATGTATTTTCAACAAAGTTTTTTTTTTTTTTTTTTTTTTAATGAAGATTTCATATTATGGGTAGGAAGGGAGGGGCGGAAGGGGGAGGGTTGTGCAGGGTGGGGGGGGGGGTCTGAAATTTTTCAGTAGCAAAAAAAGAAGAAGAAGAAAAAGAATCAGTTGGGGGAGGTGGGGGGGGGGGGGGGTGCAGAGACAAAGTCAGTTGAAGAAAAAAAAGAGGAAATCAGCTAGATCACATATTTCATAACGTGAATTGGTAGTGGATCTGCTGCTTTCATATATATATTTTTTTGAAACAATTTTCAAATTAGATTTCACAATATTGTAAAACAAAACAAAACAAAAATGAAGAGGGAGTAGTGATCCGACACCCAGCAGCAGCGGGGGAAAAAAGAAAGAAGGAAAGAAAGTAAGAAAGAAAAAGGAAAAGGAAAGAAAGAGAAAGAAAAGGGAAATCAACTGAAAAAAATTTTCTTTTTAAGTAGAGGAAATAAGCTGAAAAGAAGATGATTGACATGTCTGCACACACACACACACACACACACACACACACACACACACACACACACACACCACACACACACACTACACTACACTACACTACACTACACACACACACACAACACACACACACACACACACACAACACACACACACACACACACACACACACACACACACACACACACACACACACACACACACACACACACACACACACACACACACACACACACACACACACACACACACTACACACACTACACACTACACACTACACAGAGAAGACTCCTCACCTGGGTGGGGGTCAGTTTCAGCATGGAGGCCATCTGCTCTCTCTCGGGGGCCGACAGGTAGCGCTGCTGCTTGAAGCGACGTTCCAGCTCATAGACCTGGGCCTGGGAGAACAGGACCCGGGGCTTCCGCTTCTGCCTCTGCTTCAAGAGTTGTTGCCCTTCCCCGCTGCCTGCTGCACACAGGTTTCAGTTTCAGCTTCAGTTTCATCAAGGAGGCGTCACCGCGTGAGAACTAGTCCATATATACGCTACACTACATCCGCTAAGTTTTGAGCCCACACTGCGCATGATTTTAAACTGCACATCAGGACCATGTGAATGACACAGAGTTCAAAGAACCAATCGTTTCGTTGTGTTCTATAATGTTTCTTTGCTTATAAACACAACTGACTGCATGGAGGGAGGGTGGGGGGTGGGGATGGGGTGGTGGATGGGGGGGGGGGGTATCAGGACCAAGAGGACAAGAGAGGGAATGTGACTGTATATGGTGGATGGAGAAAAAAAAGTAAAATTGTTGCTGTTAAAAAAGATAAAGGACAAAAACCTCAAGCCTTAAGACCCGCAAGGAATCGTGAACTGTTAAGAGATTTACCGCGGGCGCGCCGAGCGCTGCGGCTGCGGCGGCTGGTGGGGTGTGTTGTGTGTGTGTGTGTGGTGTGTTACAGCATTATGCAAGACAGAATCCGTCTTTTTTTCTTCCGCCGCTTTTACCTTCCCTGAGCTGATTCAGGTACCCATTCACTGCTGTGTGGACAGACAGGGCTGTCATGCTGTCAAGATCCGACCCTCTCAGTGGTACGAACTGACCATCATAAGACTCACAGCTGTAGGCCCTACCCATTCGAGTACGTGTCCCTTTAACTTAATGCACCTAACAGACGATGTTCAGAAATCTGCAAGGGAGGTAATCCATTTTGTTTAGCGAGAGTGACGCTGCCTTTTTCATGGGACACATACCGCTGGTGGGCACGCCCATGGCAATGTTGCAGAGAGAGAGAGAGAGAGAGAGAGAGAGAGAGAGAGAGAGAGAGAGAGAGAGAGAGAGAAGAGAGAGACAGATAAGAGGAGAGAGAGAGAAGAGAGAATATTTACATTCCGTGGCAGCAGTCACTAATTTACAAAACCCACATTAGCTCGGCAGATGAAGAGGATAGAAGAACACAACTACTTTCAGGTCGCGCTGATGTGTTAAGTACTGCCAATAAATGTTACTTACATTCAAGCACTGGCCATGGATTCCTTTCATGATGGGACAGTCTGAAGAGGATGGTAATCAATATTGATACTTTACCCCGTCCTCTCTTTCTCTCCATTCACTCACTCTCTCCTCCCTATTGCCCACCCCCCAACACCTTCCTCCCCTCAACACCCCCCCCCCCCCTCCGACAAAAACGAAAGTAAAAAAACACCACCTATTAATTATCAGTATATATATATATATATATAATATATATATATATATATATATATATATATATATATATATAGAGAGAGAGAGAGAGAGAGAGAGAGAGAGAGAGAGAGAATATTCTAAACTAGTAAAAGAAAAATATATAGATTATTCTAAACTAGTGGAAGAAAAATGCGAATGAAATTAATAGCAAATTTATAAAACCTTGAAACGCTAGTCTTTTTTCTTTTGTTTTTATTTTTTGTTTGTTTTAACTTTAAAGTGCATCGAGTCACTTATTTTCTTGTTTATCCAACGGCAGTTTGTTTTCTGTGTTCAGACACTGTTTACTGGATACATTCTGTGAAGTCTTGCTCCCTGATGTCTTTGCTATAAATCAAATGAGTTTGCATTTAATGGTATTCCTCTGCACCCCGACAGAGACCAAAGGATAAAATGTCTTTCAAACTCTGTGTGTGTGAGTGCGTGCGTGCGTGCCTGTGTATGTGTGTATGTGTGTGTGTGTGTGTTTTGTGTGTGTGTGTGTGTGTGTGTGTGTGTGTGTGTGTGTGTGTGTGTGTGTGTGTGGGTGGGTGGGTGGGTGGGTGCCTGTCTCTCGTCTGTCTGTCAGTCAGTCTGTCTGTCTGTCTTCTCTCTCTCTCTCTCTCTCTCTCTCTCTCTCTCTCTCTCTCTCTCTCTTCAATAATAATAAAGAGTAATGAAATAATAAAGTTAAAGACAGAAGAAGAAGAAGAAGAAGAAGAAGAAGAAGAAGAAGAAGAAGAAGAAGAAGAAGCAACCACAACAGCAACTAAAAAAATAAATAAATAAATGTTTTTTTCTTTCTTTTTAAAGCAGAAGACAGGGGAGAGAACACTGACCACTGTTGTTGGAGGCGGAACTGGTAGTGGAGGTGTCGGAACTACAAGATGGCGTCTTGCTCTTCTCTCCGCCAGAGGGCGCTCGTGGAGCCCCAGCTTCCGTTTTGATCAGGCTGGGGAGGGAAGGCGTCGGCTGCGGAGTCTTCTGCTGCTGTTGTTGCTGCTGTTGTGAGGGGATGGAGGTGGGCGGCGGGTGGGAGGGGGTGTGGAGGGAGGGGTGCTGGGGGCCTGTTTGTTGCTGATGGTGGTCAGAGAGGTGGGGGAGAACGTTCGATTTGGAATCTGGAAACATAAATCAATTTTTAAAAATAAATGGATGAATGAATAAACAAGGAAAGAGAATGCACC
>CM065738.1:55661490-55666490 GCA_033310375.1 Conus canariensis | reverse complement strand
ACACAGGAAATAGAGTGCCATAAATCCAGTTCAAATAGATGGAGGGATGAGGGGAGGGGGGGGGGGGGAGGAGGTGGCAGGCTGCGCAAGTACAATAAAACTTTTCGTGTAAAAAAAAACCACACAACTAATTTAAGTTTATGATTAATGATCGTTATCATCATCACTATTTGAACTCGCATTGTCTCCTTTCCCACGGCCTCGTTTTCGTTCAAGGCCCATCTTGCGCCGAATTGGAGAAGATAAAAGATTGCTCGTTCTTCGTTTTCATTGTCCTGAATGTTGTTACCCTTGCCTGAAGAAGACCTAAGAGGTCGAAACGCGTCGTGTTTTGTCTTGTTGTTTGCTTGTCCCTGCTATCTAATACATTCTCGACTATTCATGATCACAGAAGACTAAAACATATTAGCCTCTAGTAAACGTGAAATAAGCAAACGAAAACAAACAAAACAACATCTATAACAACAACAACAAAGCCCGCCTGAAAATTACCTGTGGAGAAACATGACCTTCAGCAAAGTCTTCAACAACAACAGTGAATGATAAACACATGCAGCAATGTTGGCTTAAGATGTATTTGCGTCTGTTGTTCTAAACTGTTTGTTGACATAAATACTGTAAAATGTTGAATGTTGTTTGTTTGGTGCTTCCAATCTCACGACATATTTGAGCAATCCATGTCTTAATCACACATGAGGCAACGATACGGTAGCATTGATATCATAACACTGCCATCGATGGATGTTATGTGAATGATGATTTTTTTTTTCTGTCTTGTTAAATGGAAGTAAGAGTGCCCTCTCTCTCTCTCTCTCTCTCTCGGGGGCACGAGAAAAAATGGCGGCACGTAAGCAGGTCTTGTACGGCGGTGTACTTATTTTCATTGCTTATTCAGTTGTGTCGGATCCCGACAAGTCGGTTTTGTGTGAAGCAGTTCCTGTTTAAGCAGTAGAGTAAAGAAAACAGACAAGATGTGTGATTTAGAGAGTTACAGGGCAAGAATTGGAACATTTTGTGCGAGTAGGAGGTGGAGAGTTGCATTCTGGGATAGAAAGGCGAGTCAAGGTAGGCCTACAGTGGATAGCACGGGTGTGTCATCCAGTGATGTTGTGACGGCCTTTTTCTCCTTTGCATTGCTGGTCGCAGTGTTGTGGAGTCTTGTGTGCAATGTGAGGCAGTTGTTTATTCAAGAACAGGCATCGTTGGCTGAGTGGATAAACGGAGGGACAGTTCTCTATTCAGACAGTCTGTCGCGTGTGACTGACTGTGTTCGACACGATCCGTTCTTGATGATATCCATGCAAGTGCCGCCAGTCGTCGCATTCGGCTGTGTTGTGAACAAACTGTTTTCCATGTGGCGACTGCGTCTCAGTGGTGACATTGAGGAAAACCCTGGCCCCAACCCTTCTCCTGATCAAACTGGTAAAGGTGAGGGTATAAACGGAAAAGCTAGCCTACCATGTGACACTGATGAGTTATCTATGATAACTTCTGCAATACACCAAGAGATGGGTTTACATACCCAACTGATCAGGGAAGATCTAAACTGGATCAAAAACGAACTGAGTGAAATAAATGAAAGATGCAAACGGATAGATGATAGGTGTGACAAGTTAGAAAAAGATCAACAAGACCTGTCAGACAGTGTGGCAGTGCTACACGAGGAAGTGACTAAGGGGAGAACAGAAACTGACCAGCTGAAAACATCAGTACAGGAGTTGCAAGAAGATTTGGGACGTGTTAGATCGGAGATTGATAGATTGGAAGGTTTCTCGCGACGGGACAATCTGAGATTTTTTGGCATTCCTCAACTACGTGACAGGGAAACTTTTGACATGAGTGTAACAGCAGTGGTTGATTCTCTCAACAACATTGACGGCTCTCGAACATGGACACATGAAGATTTTGTCCGGGCACACAGAGTGGGGCGGGCAGTAGAGGGGCAACCTAGACCTATGATTGCACGTTTCACACGATGGAAGGACAAAATGTTGTTATTAACAAATAGAGATCTGCGTGACAAACTAAAACAAAAAGGCATTGGTGTAGCCAACGATCTGACACGGCAACAAGCTAAAATTGTGTCACAAGCACGTAGGGAGGGGAAGAGGGCCTTCTTTAGAAACGGGGAGATGGTAATGGGACCAGCCGGAGTAGATCAACACACGCGTACAAAGGTGACGGCAACGGAAACGACAACGGCGGGCGACACTGACAACACGGCTGTGTCATCAGCTGACCGACTGCACGGCAGAGGGGGCGGGACGTCATCGGGTCACGGCCGACTGAGCGATGCTGGTGACCGGTGCGAGATGTTCTGCCATGGTGCTGAGACCACGTGCGGCGACCCGCTGACCCAGTATGCAGTGCAGCGAGACGAGGATGTGGGTGGTGGAGGTGAAGGTGTCGCTGCACGGGATATCCGTGCCTCCTCCCTCCACCAGCCAGCTGACAGTGGCAGTGACGGTGCGGGGAGAGGTTCCCTACACGTGGATGGTGACTGGTTGATTGGCCACGCCTTGCGGGAATGCAGACGTGGTGACGGGACGCCCACTCAACAAGACCGTGACGTCACAGGCAAGCCCAGCAACTCCGTGTTGGGTAAGCCGACCTCCGGAGCGGAGAGGAGCAGCGGGGATTCCCCACGTTATGACACAACCGGCAACCCCAGTGATGTGCGTGGTGGTAGACGAGGATCGGCAAGCAGACAGAGCGGTCTTCGTGGGTACCTTGGTAATCAACATAGTAACAGTGTTGGCCATAGGCCACTACGCAACAAGAAATCCAAATAGGACAAGTTCGATCATTCAACGTCCTGGTCCTTTCTTAACTATAATGTTGAGAACTTATATAACAAATTAGATAATTCGTCATTCATTGATTATGTTAATTTATTTGATTTTGTATGCCTTACAGAAACATTTGTGGACAAGTCATTTGATCTTTCATGTGTGTTTAATGATTTTCTTAAATTTGTTGCTCCAGCTCAAAAACTGTCACACTTTGGGAGAAACTCTGGTGGTGTACTGTTGCTGGTTAGAAAGTGTTTAGAACAGTTTGTAGAAGAAATAAGATTAGACTGTGCAAATGCTATAGCAATTAAGCTGAATAAAGGTGTGCTTGGTACTGACAAAGATGTAGTCTTAGTATGTTGTTACATTGTACCTGAAGGTGGTCCTCTGTACAATAATACCGATCTGAAAGATGGAGTAGTTATATTGGAAGAAAGTTTGCTACGAGCAGTGGGTGATGTTGACTTTCGAGTCATGATTTGTGGAGATTTGAATGCCAGGACAGGTTCTAGCCAGTCGAAATGCGAAGATATGGTAAGCTTTGAGTTTTTTACTGGGTTTTATGATGACCATTTAGAAGACAGTTTCCATAGGAACTCAAAAGATGAAAATGTAAATAATTTTGGAAGATCTTTGTTGGACCTTTGTTTTTTGTTTGATCTTGACATTTTGAATGGATATTGCAATGGAGACAGAGATGGAGAGTATACATTTGTTTCACCGCAAGGATGTAGTGTTATTGATTATTTTCTTGTTCCAGAATGTTTTTCTCAAAACTGTAATATGATTGTTGGTGATTGTCTTGAATCTTGGCATTTACCAATAGAAATGATATGGCAAAACGGAATGACAAAAAATACCCAAGCTCAAGAACCTGTTGTTGAAGAAAAAATCTTTTGGTCAGAGGAGAATGCTGGAAATTTTGAAAATGAGCTGAATTCCAATAATTTTAAAGAACAGCTTGAAAATGCCTACCAGTTGTTAAATGTGGATGTCAGCAGATGTGTGAATATTTTTGTTCAAGCAATGTATAGTGCTGCTGCATGCATGGTGAGAATGGTTGGTAAAAGAAAGAAAAATCAGGATGAGTGGTTTGATTATGAATGTGATCAGAAGAAGAAAGAGGTGAAGAAGCTACTCAAAACTTTCCAAAGGAACAAAGCAAAAGACAAAAAAGAAGAACTGAAAGAAAATATGCTAGTGAGCGGTCAGATTATGTTAATTTGAAGCGACAAAAGAAACGTGAATTTGAGCAAAGAAAGATTAAAAAATTAAAAGACTCTGTTAGTGATTCAAAATTATTTTGGTCAACAATTAGAACAATTAGCAGAAAAAGGACGACTTATAGCGATATAACTATAGAGCAGTGGTTTGAGCACTTCCGCAATATTTTTAATTACCCTGAGAATATAATTGAAAACAATGGAAGCGTTGATTTAGAAGCTAATGACTTTGAAGAACCGTTATTTAATGATCCAATATCTAGAGAGGAGATTGTTAACAGTATAAAAAATTTAAGATCTAGAAAGAGTGCAGGTCCAGACATGATCCTAGGAGAAATGCTAAAACATTCTAATACACTTGTAGTGGAATTTCTGATAGTTTTGTTTAATAAGTTATTTGATGAAGGAACCTTCCCGCTAGACTGGGCTAAATCTATTATAATTCCATTGCACAAAAAAGGTGACATCAATAATCCGGACAATTACAGAGGTATTGCCCTTACCAGTATATTGGGAAAAGTTTACACAAATATTCTAAACAGACGATTAACTAAATGGGCAGAATCAGAAGAAAAAATAATTGAGGAACAAGCGGGATTTAGATCAGGCTATAGCACGATCGATCATATTTTTACGTTATTTTCTCTGGTTCAAAAATACCTTCTCAGACACAGCAAATTGTATATAGCATTCATAGATTTCCGTAAAGCGTTTGATTCTGTTAATAAAACTTGCTGTGGACCACATTGCGCAAAGAAGGTGTAAATGGTAAAGTGTATAGGGCCCTTAGAAGTGTATACAACTCGGTGCTTGCTTACTGTCCGAGATAAAGGTATGTATTCTGACTTATTTGAATGCCCACGTGGAGTTAAACAAGGATGCCTGCTAAGTCCCCTGCTGTTCTCATTTTTTATCAATGAACTGGCTACGGAAGTAGTTAAAAAGGGAAAACATGGTGTTCAGTTAATCCCTGGTGCTATTGATG
>CM065738.1:55653990-55656490 GCA_033310375.1 Conus canariensis | reverse complement strand
TAGTACAGAGCGATCGTAAATGCTTTCTCTGAAAACGACGTTGTCCTCGCGATAATTACTGCTTTCTTTGGGGGCAAAAAAAGAAAAAAAAAAAAAAAAAAAAAAAAAAAACCCCACAGAGAACAGGTAGTAAGAATCCCAAGGAAAATTCGGAGTCTGCGTGGAAAACAAGGAATAGATATTATCCTCAGGGGAATAAAAAAAAAAAACAAAACGTTTTCGCTCCTTAAGAAAAGAATTGTGTTCCCAGTACCATGCCTGTTTCTCCATCTTTCCGTTATCTTTCACGAGGATTATAGGTATCATCACCGTTAGAAACAAACATGTCCCCATATATACGTTCTCTCCTAACAATGTATCCCTCACGGGGGGTAATACCTGTTGTTTTTTTTTCAGGAAAACAAAGATAAAAGTTCACATCTCCGGGAAAATAGAAAGAAAAAAAAAATCTCATCTTTAGGGGAAACAAGGGAAAACGGTCAAGTTCCCAAGGGAAATAGTTGTAATCGCTATTGTTAACTGTTCTCCCTCTTTCTGGCTATATTTCACGAAGATTACTGTTTTCTTCACAAAAACAGTTGATTCCGCCTTTTGACGCTAAACTGGTCCTATAGGTAGGGCAAGGTAGATGATGGCACTGGCCGTGGAAGGGCAAAGACAAGGAGGTACTGGGTGGGGTAGGGGTAGGGGCGAGGGAGGTGGGGGGGGGGGCAGGGAGGGGAGGGAGATGAAGGGAGGGCGGAGGGGTGGAGGGTAGGAAGGAGGGTGGGGAGGGACAGCGAACAGGGTGACATGACAGCTTAAACTGGGCGTCAGGACAGAAAAGCCGATGAGCAAACATTGCCCGCCCCCTTCCCCCCCCCCCCCCCCCCCTCCCCGTCCTCCACCTGTCCCCTACCTACCCCCATCTCTCCATGCCTATTTCAGTACCCCCCCCAACTTCATCCTCCCCCTCCCCTCCCCCCTCCCCCTCCCCCCCCCCTCCCCCCCTCCCCGCCCGTCCTCCACCTTCCCCTACCTACCCCCATCTCTCCATGCCTATTTCAGTACCCCCCCAACTTCATCCCCCTCCCCCTTCCTCCATCCCCCCCCCCCCCTCCCCCGTCTGCTGACATGACGTCCGCGTGTCCGCCAAACCTTTTAAGTCAATAATGTTGTGTCATTGCCACCTCGGGGAAAGTCTTGGACCATCCATCTTCTTCTTCTTCTGCCAGCCCCCCCCCCCCCCCCCACTTCCCCGCCCCGCCCCCGCCCCCACCTCTCCCCACCCTTCTCCCTCCCACCGTCCCCATTTCTACCCCCACCCCCACCCCAACTCCCACCACCTCCTCGCCGCCTACCCGACTCCTCATCCCACATACTATCCTACTAGCTCTCCTAGTTCAACACGGCGTCTCGTTTTCGGTCTCAAATTTCTGTCTGTCTCTGTCTCTGTTCTGTCTGTCTCTCTCTCTCTCTCTCTCTCTCTCTCTCTCTCTCTCTCTCTCTCTCTCTCTCTCTCTTGTTAGAGATAATATTGGGACAGTAAAATACTTAATAGTGACAGATATTCAACATATCGTTCCTTCAAATCCTTATGGCAGCCTGAGAAATATTCAACTGATATTACAAGTCCTAAATTTCCCATAGCACTCATAAGATTTCGACTTGGTAATAGTGATTTGAATGTCCATCAAAGATATACACTAAACTCCAAAGCCTGTCCATTCTGTAATCAAATCGAGGACGAAATACATTTTTTGGTTGTTTGTCCATCCTATAAAGATTTAAGAGATGAATACATTTTGCCTCATACTAGAAATGTTCATCAAGTATCATGGCTTCTTTTACTGAAAAATAACAAGAAAATTGTAACTCGTTCTGCAGCCATGTTCATTTTTAAAGCACTGCTCTCAGTTAACACACAAATGCCAGAGCAATTTCAGGAAGAACAAGTTGTTACGCAAATATTTTCTTTCATAATTTTCAGTATATGCGCTGAGCGCGTGTGTGTTCTACTTTTGTTCTTGACCTCATTGCAGATAGGTCGGTGGCCTTTGCAATTAAACTATTTGAGTTAAGTTGAAATGAGTCTCTCTCTCTCTCTCTCTCTCTCTCTCTCTCTCTCTCTCTCTCTCTCTCTCTCTCTGTCTGTCTGTCTGTCTGTCTGTCTGTCTCTCTCTCTCTCTCTCCTCTCTCTCTCTCTCTCTCCGATTACAATATTTTCTATCAATCGTGTCACAATGTTATTACAAATACAAAGGAGATAGGACAACAAGAACTTTCTGACATAAAAAAAACCTTATCTTTAAGGGGATATGTTAACAAAATGTGCGGCGGATGTCTGAGCAGTGATGTATAAAGTGACCATGACACGGCAAATAAGCGTCAAGTTAAAAGGGGAGGACAAGAAAAGTAAAAAAAAAAAAAGAAAATAAAGAGAGCGAGAGAGAGATATACAAAGTTCATTGAAGACACCAAAGTGCAAATAAACAGAGAGAGAGAGAGAGAGAGAGAGAGA
>CM065738.1:55636490-55638990 GCA_033310375.1 Conus canariensis | reverse complement strand
ACATTCATTCTCGAATGACATAGTGGTACATGAGCAACCATTTCACACTTCCCCCGTCTTCAGTTCATGTTCGTGAAGATCTGGTTTTCTTTTTTTCTTTTTTCTTTCTATCTTTCTTTCTGCGTACGCAGGCTGATACTCCTGCGGCCACT
Source organism: Conus canariensis (assembly GCA_033310375.1). Lineage (NCBI taxonomy): Eukaryota > Metazoa > Mollusca > Gastropoda > Neogastropoda > Conidae > Conus > Conus canariensis. The sequence continues at coordinate 55,638,838 of CM065738.1, read as the reverse complement.
GCCTGTATAGACAGGCAGTGGAGTGTTGTGTGTATGACCCTTTTTCATCCCGCCATTAAGGCAGCCATACTCCATCTTCGGGGAAGGTACATGCTATGTGTAACGTGTCATCCATACCAACGGCCAAACTGGCCTTCTCTTCCGAAAGTTGGTGATGGGATTTTACGTGTGTACAAGATGATGTGCGTGCGTTCACACACGGAACCTCGGGTTATAGTCTCATTCGAAGGACTGTATGGGGGAATGGAGTCAGAACCTCCTCCCCCCCCCCCCCCCCCCCCGCTTCCACCCCCCCCTCCCCCAACCTCCCCCCGCCTCTGTCATCATATAAACTTGATCTTGTAAAGATGCGTGCTACTTCGCGCATTCACGTCCGTGCTCCCCACGCCCCCCCCCCCCGCCCCCCCAAGCCCCCCCCCCCCCCCCTCTACGCTAACAGCTTCCCCGTATCCTTACAGTAGTCCCACATAGAGCATTTTGTGTTTTGTGTGTGTGGCTGTGGCTGTGTTGGTGATGGTGTCGGTGGGGGTTGTGTGTACATGCACGCGTGCGTGCGTGCGTGCGCGCGTTCGTGCGTGTGTGTGTGTGTGTGTGTGTGTGTGTGTGTGTGCGTGCGTGCGTGCGTGCGTGCGTGCGTGCGTGCGCGTGCGTGCGCGTGCGTGCGTGCGTGCGTGCGTGCGTGTGGGTGTGTGTGTGTGTGTGTGTGTGTGTGTGTGTGTGCGTGCGTGCGTGCGTGTGTGTGTGTGTGTGTGTGTGTGTGTGTGTGTGTGTGTGTGTGTGTGTGTGTGTGTGTGTGTGTGTGTGTGAAAACTTGCACTCCCATTCTCTTTGATTTTCCCTGCGTGTTTTTTTTTTCTTTTTCTCATGAAAACCATATGTCTTGAACTACTTGATTTTGACCTTAAATTAACGTAAGGACGCATACCGTTTCTACAAGTGACTTACTGAGTCATCACGTCCATGAAATAATCTTAATGGATCTCTTGAAAAAAAAAATCGAAACACCGGTGCAGAACAATAAATCGATATCGCTTATAAAAACTGTTCATACTTTTCTTTCTGCATCGACAGAGAAGCAAACAAACAAACATACAAACAAACTAACAAACAGTCATAACTAAATGCAAAACATCACGAGACTAAACACAAAAACGAACGCACATGTATGTATGTATGTATGTATGTATGTATGTATGTATGTATGTATGTATGTATGTATGTATGCATGTATGTATGATGTATTCCTGCTATCAGCCGACCCCACTAAACAATACCAAGATAATCTTTCAAGAGTGGGGAGACAGAGACATATCGCGGGCACTATCAGACACGTCTTTAAGACATGACACACGAGCCCAGAGTTCCAGATACACGGAATCGTTTGTCAGCCTCGTGCCGTGGCGAGAGAGGAAGAACTACCCAAAACAGATTGCCATCTTCGGCACAGAAAACAGGGGAAACAATTCGTCTCCGTCCCAACGTTTCCGATACTTCCCCTTGGCCACAGGCAGGGAGGAAATCAACAAGCAATCCCGCCACGTCATTTATCTCCCCTGCCTCGCTCTTTGATGTTGTTTGTGTTCGTGGTCGTCAGGGTGGCTGCTGCCCAAGGCTGTTACGGGCCGCAACTCGGTGTGTCAGGGTTTTTTTTTTTTTCTTTTTCTTTTTTTTTTTTTAACGGTTTTGTATGGTTGACTACACCTGACAAACTGAAGCCTTTTTTTTTCTTCTTTTCCTTTCTTTTCTTTTCTTTTCGATTTTCTTTATAAGTTTTTTTTTTCGTCTCTTTCTTCTCTTTACAAAAACTGAAGTCAAGTCAAGTCAAAATTAGCTTTATTGAGGGTTAAAGAATAAGCTTTCCAGCTATTTTAAATCCTGCCCTCATAAACAAGAAAGAAACTAATTTAACATATAACCACAAGCTCAAAAAAACATTTTTAAAAGCACACCATTTCTATCATCCAAATACATTACTCTCATATAACTGAAGGAAGTGGTTGGTGTGTGTGTGTGTGTGTGTGTGTGTGTGTGTGTGTGTGTGTGTGTTCAGTTCAGTTCAGTGGCTATTTTCACGTCTGTTCATCATCGGTGATAATTGACGTTATAGAAAGGATATGTGTTTGTGTGCGACTGTGTATGTGCGCGCGCACGTGTATGTGTGAATTGTGTGTGTGTGTGTGTGTGTGTGTGTGTGTGTGTGTGTGTGTGTGTGTGTGTGTGTGCGCGCGCGCGCACGCGCGTACGCGCGCGAGGGTTCTCTTCAGTAAAGGTGGATTTGTGTTAGTTCTGTTTGTGTTCTGTTCCCTTTTGTTACATTTGGGATAATCTTGCTTGAAAGATCAGTTCGG
>CM065738.1:55606490-55616490 GCA_033310375.1 Conus canariensis | reverse complement strand
AAAAACCCCATTTTCCACTGTCAATGTTTCAATCATGTCATTCATGTAAAACTGGTAGATGAGTACAACTTAAACAAATTCATAACAATAAGCAAATTCATAAAACTTTGGAAGGGTGTATAAACTGTTCTTTTGCTTAGTGATGTTTGAATCATTCATTTCATGTTGAATGTACCCATTGTATGAATGTGAAAAAGGTCAATATTTGTATAAATGTGGAAAGGTCAATATGTGATAAATGGTTCACCTTCAAATAACGAACAAGTAGGGCAACTCTTGCTCCCATGATGAAATGAATACACGCCCACAAGTCCAAACGAATGGCGCTTACAACACCGAATCGCATTGCAAAAATGACAGCACAGAGCACACAGAACAAACAAGGAGACATTCCCAGAAAAGGATGCTCCAAACTCGCTCATATACCACCGTACTGACACATCTACACAGCAACAGCTGGAGAATTAAACAAACACAAATCAACAAGTATTCCAGACTGGCACAGCCTTTTCGTTCTAGGCTGTAGTCAAAGAAACACACAGACGAACACTAACAAATACAGGTCACCTTGATTTGATCGGTATGAACGGCAATCTTATACGAGGCAAAGATCAGTAAACATTAATTAACGAACAAGTAGCGGGACTCTTTCTCCATGATGAAATAAATACACGTGCATAACTCCTAACGAATATTGCTTACGACACCGAATCGCCGAGCAGAAATGACAACGCAGTACACACAGAACAAACAAGGCGACGTCTGATACACACAGTACACACAGAACAAACAAGGCGACATCTCATCCACACAGCACACACTGAACAAACAAGGCGACATCTGATACACACAGTACACACAGAACAAACAAGGCGACATCTCATCCACACAGCACACACAGAACAAACAAGGCGACATCTCATACACACAGAGGACACAGAACAAACAAAAAGACACCCCCCACCCCCCACCCCCCACCCCACCAAGGATGTCCCAAGCTTGCTCGACACATCTACACAGCAACAACAACTGGAAAAAATTAACCAACACAAATTACGAGTTATATGGGCAGACTTGGAACATCCTTTTTTGGGACACACACACACACACACACACACACACACACACACACACACACACACACACACACCACTCCTCTCTCTCTCTCTCTCTCTCTGTCTCTGTCTCACTCTCTCTCTCTCTGTCTCTCTGTCTCTGTCTCTGTCTCTCTGTCTCTGTCTCTCTCTCTCTCTCTCTCTCCTCTCTCTCTCTCTCTCTCTCTCTCTCTCTCTTTTCTCTCGTCGTGGTAGCACGTACTCTCACCACCTCCGCCTCTACCGTCCTCCTTCCTCCTTCCACACACCACCACCACCACCTCCGTTTTTTCCGGCTCAACTTCCCTGCCCACCCCACCCCACCATCCATCTACACCCCCTCCCTCCCTCCTTTTTTTCTTCCTTCTCCCTCCCTTCTACTCCCCCCCCCCCCCCCCCCCCCTAAGTTTTTATCTCAAAACGGACACACCCTACATGTGAGGAATTAAGAGCTGTAATAAATGCTAACGGAGTTTAAAAAAAAAAAAATGCCGCTCCTGTTATGCACCAATCATAGCACGATAGTATTTATGGCGCACGAGGAAGAAGGGGAAGGGGGGTGGAGGGGGGGGGGGGGGGGGTGGGCGATGATGGTGGTGTGACAGGCTCTAAACACTGCTGTGTTTATTTTTAATAAAAAGGAAAAAAAAAAAAAAAAAACTACCAAGGGAAGTTATCTGATAGGGTTTGCAATAGGAGGCCTCCTTTCAAAACCGCAGGAGATATTCTCCCTTTGAAAGACACTCCCCCCCCCCCCCCACACACACACACCCTCCTCATCGCCCCCCCCCCCTTCCCTGCACATCCCTCCCTCCCACTCCCACCCCACCTTTTTTTCCTCTCAAATATTGGGATCGGATAAACAATACTAGTGTCCAACTGTGCGTTTATTTTACATTTACTATATAACACACAAGTGTTTTCTAATCAGATTTACTCTGACCCTTAACAGGATGGAAACACGCAATAGAGAGAAATCATGTTGGAAGGCAGGACAGAGGTAATATAGTCTTTCCTGCGTAGAGTGTTTAGGAAATCTGACAGCAGACATCATCGGACAAGATTTCCTTTCTAAGGCGGCCCTCACACGTAGGTGAGATTGACAGTGATTGTCAGTGTTGAGCCAGTGTTCAGCCAGTCTTCTTCTTCTTCTGCGTACGCAGGCTGATACTCCTGCGGACACTCCCTGTATAGACAGGCAAGGATTAATCCCATCTACCCAACAAAGGGAGTGGGGTTTTGTGTGTATGACCGTTTTTATCCCGCCATTAAGGCAGCCATACTCCATCTTCGGGGAAGGTGCATGCTATGTGTAACGTGGTATCCATACCAACGTCCAAACTGGCCTTCTCTTCCGAAAGTTGGTGATAGGATTTTACGTGTGTGCAAGATGTTATGCGTGCGTTCACTCACGGAACCTCGGTTTAGAGTCTCATTCGAAGGACTGTATGGGAAATGGAGTCACATCTAATGTTAACTCCGAGTGAAAAATCCCCCTGTACCGAAACGGCCCGGTGGAGATTCGAACCCGCAACCCTTGGATTACGAGTGCGGCGCTCTACCAACTGAGCTATTCCGGCTCCCGTTGAGCCAGTATTGAGCCAGACATTTCCCGCAGACATGGACAGCCACAGGACAGACACATTATGAAGTCATTGGCAAACCTGACCTTTTACCTTGCTTATGCGCGCGCACTCTACCTTGAAGCCCTGAATACTTGCCACTCATCGAAATCATTGCGAGATTAACATGAATCTTTGGCAGCGATCAGACGGAAACACTTCGACAATAATGCTTTAAAATTGACGTAAATACCTTGTCCGTAAACTCTGAGATTCGACCCTCGCTGACATACGTGAGCCGTTTTCGATTGTACAGCTAGATCGTCTCACATACACTCACACATGGCAAAACTTGTTGTTGTTTGTTTGTTTGTTTGTTTTTTTTCTCTCCATATTTTCCACAGTCTCTGATTCTAAGTAGTCAGATAGGTTTCTGCGATACATGTGAAATTTATTGTGTTCATTCCCCTGTGGCTTTGAATGAGGAAATACGCTGTATGTTTGAATTCATAATGGAGTCGGCAACAGCGACAACTCTCGCCTCTTTGGGAAAGGAAGGAAGCCAACCATGGGATATTTACTCTCTGATCTCATAAAGTGATTCTGATTGGACACTGACAGCAAGCGATATTGAAAGGGGAAGATAACTCGGATAGAACATGGCTCCTGTCTGCCAACTTCCCGTTCCGGTTCCCCACGGATTTGATCTTGCAGACAGCCGCGGACGATGCTTGAAACTGAGTGCCTTGACTCGTCGAGCCTCGAAACATTGCTACATTTGCTGATACCGTAACCACCTGGCCTAAAGACAACAGTCATCTTGGTTGTGAGGCGAAGGTGAAGTCGATTTGCAACAGAAAGAAGCTAAATCAGAGAGCAGATTTAATCTAATGACATCTTTTTGTTATTTATCATTGCTTATTTATTTTTTTTTAATCACTGTGCGTAATATAAAGGTGCCCGTAGACCAATGATTAGAGCGTTTGCCTGATAAATTGACGGTCGTGAGTTTGAGCAACTCGTGGGGCAGATTTTTTTTCCCCCTCGACTCGAAAATCTTCTTTTCCACCAGCAGTAACAGAGTACCTGATTCAGTTCAGGGAAAGTTAAAGGCGGTGGAAGGAGAAGGATGGGCACCGCCTTCCATTATGCCGTGCCCATGACATGCTGAACCTCTGACATCCACTGCTGGTAAGATCGGTAGGTTTGGGGAAACTTCAACTTTTGACCTTTTCTGATTCATTCACTCAGGTCTCCGCCCCCCCCCCCCCCCCCCCCCCCACCCCCCCCCCCCCCCCTCCACCTAATCTCCGTCTCTAACATATAATAAATATAACGGGGTCAAATATCATAACGATCTACATGGTTCACCGAGCAGTGTAACCTTATTGGCGATTGGTACTTGGTAAAGCCGCCATTCACGTGTTGACATGGTTGTGTGTCTTCGACCGATGAACGGCCAGTTCTCTCCCTTTCAATCGGAAGGGAGATAAAGCAGAGGTGGAGGAGTCATGCAGCAAGACAAGCCAAGACAACATTTCAATAAAGAAACAAAACAAATAAACGAATAAATGAATAAATATATAAATAAATGAAATATATCAATCAATTTGTAAATAAATAAACAAATCAATCAATCAATCAATTAAAATCCGAAGAGGGTACATGCATTTTTACAATATTTTACAACTCGCTGGAGATTCCAGCGAAAAAAAACACAATTTTATGCACAGTACACGGTCGGAAGGGACGTCATTCACACTCATGCACAGCCCGACGTAGCCTACTCCATTATATCTGTACCTACAAGTGACAGAGGTGAACAACAAGTTGAGATGAAGTTTAAACAGGCCAGAGTCTCATTCTGATTTTTTTTTTGAAAACGTCTTAAATGTACGTCATCTTCGAATAGAACAAGACCAGTGTCCTCTAAAACGAGATGGAGGTCAAAGAGCAATTTTTTTTTTTTCGAAAGATCGTCAGCCATATTGTTGTCATCATGCTCCAAAAACAGTAACATTTTCTGATTGGTGGGACGAACGTTCGGCATTCCGCTGCATTGGTTTCTGTCGTGATCATCATCTCTGTGTTTGCTAATCCCTTATCTGCACAGCAGGAACCTAAGTGGACACCAGTTCATGTTACTGCGTTCTAAATTGCACCCCCCCCCCCCCCCCTCTTTCTGTGTTGCTGTTGTAGTTGCTTGTTTTAAAGTTTATCACAAAGTTTGTATCAGAACACACATATCGAGCATTGTTGCACAGCCGAAGTCGGGATTTTTGTCTTTTTCTTTTCTTTAAAAAAAAAAAAGATTTCTGTACAGGAGAGAGAGAGAGAGAGAGAGAGAGAGAGGAGAGGAGAGAGAGAGAGAGAGAGAGAGAGAAGAGAGAAGATAAAAGAAGAAGAAGTATTTAGAGTCCGTTGAAATGGTCACATTAATAACACACTAAGCAATCAACAACTTTGTTCTTTAATAGGAACACTTGAAATGAACAACACAACTAGTAAACAAATGTCCAAAATGAACTGGATGCCACGACATCACGGGGGTGGGGGGAACAAAGTGCTTTCTATGTCTGTTCTGGGACAATAGCGTTGTAAGAGTTCCAGAATAAGGTGAGACACTAGACACAGAAAGAAAGTTAAAAAAAAAGCACGAAAGACCAAACGTTCTACGAATCAACGAACAAACAGACGAAAGAAAGAACGAACGAGTGAATGAACGAACTAACAGACGGACGAACGAACGAAAGAGAGAAAGAAAAGAAGATACCTTATTTTAAACTTGAAAGAAAGAAAGAGAGAATTAATACTTTATGTTGAACTCGGTCTGCAAATGGTGTAGTTGGTGGATCACGTTTGGTTGTCAGTTGTGGGTTTTTTTAATTTAAAACATAACAAAAACACAAACAGAAACAGAAACAAAAATTCCATTAGATATGTTGTTCAATTTGCCACTTTCCAAATATAATGTGTTCGGGTTCTTGAAATCATATTCTTCTCCTCATCATCGTCGTCATCGTCGTCGTTGTCTTCCTCCTCCTCCTCTCCTCTCCTCCTCTCATCATCATCATCATCATCATCATCACCGTCATCATTATCGTCGATGTTGTCGTCGTTGTCGTCGTCGTCGTCATTACCATTATGGCAAAACCCAGAATAAAGGCTTCTTTCAAGGCTCGCAGATTTTCATTTTATTTTGTACAATTGGTACTAAGATGATAACCAGATAAACAGACAAAGCTGATTTTTATATTGGTATCTTTGGCTCATTCGAAGAGTGAGAACGAGTTAAAGCCATATACCACTATCATAACATTAAAACCGTTCCATTTAAGAAGCTTCAAACTGACGGAGAAGAAGAAGAAGAAGAAGAAGAAGAAGAAGAAGAAGAAGAAGAAGAAGAAGAAGAAAACAAAAAGAAGAAGAAGAAGAAAACAAAAAGAAGAACAAGACCACCACCACCACCACCACCAACAACAACTAACAACAACAACAACAACATCAACAACAGCAGCAGCAGGAGGAATAACAACAACAACAACAACAACAGCAGCAACAACAACAACACCCACACTCACCCTTGTCCAGCGCATCCTCGTCCAACCCACAGTGGGAGGGGAGGGCGGAAGGGGTCAGAGCGTTGGGGTCAGAGGTCAGGAGAGGCGTGCCGGCGTCTCCGTAGTCCTTGGGGGAAGGAGCAGAGTGCAGCACCCCCAGAGCTTGACCCAACCCGTGCCCGCCCGTAGAATAGGGCACGTGAGGATGCCCGTAGGACGACACCGGGCACTGCAAGAAATTGGCCGGGGAACCGTACACGCAGGCCGGGTTGCTGAGCCCCCCGCCCCCGACCCCTACCACCATCCCCCCTTGCTGGCCGGGGAGAGGAAGGGGAGGGCTGGAGGTGGGTGAGGGAGGAGGTGGGGTCGTAGTGGCGAGGGGGGGACATGTCGGAGGGGGAGGGGTAGGTGACGGGGGACATGTAGTTGAGGGAGGTGGGGTAGTCCAAGCCCCCGCACCCTTGCTGCTCGGTCAGGCTAAGGATGTCGCGGACGGAGAAAGGGGTGGCGCTGGAAAACGGGGTGGTACCACCGCCGCCGCTGCTGCTGTAGCCGCTGTACATGGTGGTGGGTGGTGGGTGGTGGGTGGGGGAGGTCGTGGAAGGGAGGGTTAGGTCGTGTAGGTGGAAAGAGAGAGATGGGGAAGGTGTGGTCTCCCACGACACGATGAGTCCTTGATCTGTTTACACTGCTTCCTGTAGAGAGCCATCGCTGGACAATGGTCAGTCACTCAAGTGTCCTTCTCTCAGTGTCCAGTTGAGAAAAACTGTGTCCGCACTCCAGTTGCTCTTCCCAATGTCTGGCACTTTGGGCGCACTGCCCCTGCTTCCAAGACAGTCGCTGAAACAGGAAGATCTAGGTATTCAGTCTTAGGGAAAGAAAAAAACAAAACAAAACAAAACAAAACAAACAAGCAAGCAAGCGAACAAACAAACAAACAAAAAAACAAACCAGACAACAAATAAACACACAGCAAAAAAAAAATCAACAACAACAACCCCCCCCCCCCCCCCCCCCCCCCCCCCCAGTATTTTTTTAATTTCAAAGAAAACCTCTATAATTCAGGCTCATACAACGGTCTTAAAGTATTTAGAACTAGAGCGAGGCACGACTCCTGAATTTAATCATTACCTGAGAAAAAACAAACAAATAAAAAAAAAGGTTCCTGAAAGAAAAATCCAACAATTAATTTTCATGGAAAGATCCTGGTATTTTACGTTGGAAAAGGAATCCAACTTAACGGCTACAGTAGCTTGGCATACACCCTAAGAGAGAGAGAGAGAGAGAGAGAGAGAGAGAGGAGAGAGAGAGAAGAGAGGAGAGAGAGAGGAGAGAGAGAGAGAGAGAGAGACAGAGAGAGAGAGAGAGAGAGAGAGAGAGAGAGAGAGAGTGGTGTGTGTGTGTGTGTGTGCAAGTGCGATCGCAAGGGGCACCTCTCTCTCTCTCTCTCTCTCTCTCTCTCTCTCTCTCTCTCTCTCTCTCTCTCTCTCGCTCGCTCGCTCCCCCCCCCCCACACCCGGCGTCATAGAATTTCTGAAAGAACTGTATAAGAAAACAAAAAAAAAAGACATCAAGAATAAAAATCTGTTTTATTTAAAACACACACACACACACACACACACACACACACACACACACACACACACACACACACACACACACAACACACCACACACACATCATTTCAAAATGTTTTGCTTTGCTTTTTAATTGTTGTGTCCTTCCTGTTTCTGGGTTCAGTCTCACATTAAGTTCTATTGTGAAGAAACCGAAACGTTTTTGGGTACATGTATTACGCAGGATTCGTTTGTATTCAGAATTGTTTTTACTTTCAATAATATAATCTTTTTCCGATGAAATGTTGTTGTTGTTGTTGTTTTTCTTTTTTTATACTGGGAGATAGGGAAATTAACCAAATATTATAATTTTTCATGGTGTGTGAACAATGTTTGGAATGCAGGTATCTGTACTATCCGCAGATGAAAATGTCAATAGAACAGACTAGAGCTACATAATATAAGTGAAATGTAACAGAACACACACACACACCACACACACACACACACACACACACACACACACACACACACACACACACACACACAGAGAGAGAGAGAGAGAGAGAGAGAGAGAGAGAGAGAGAGAGAGAGAGAGAGAGAGAGAGAGAGAAATGCCGAAACCAGGAAGTTTGTTCTTCAATGATAATTCTATATATATTATTTCTCTCCTCGGATTATAGTTGAAACGATGTCTGACGTAGTAAATTTCCTGTGCAAAAGAATTATGAAATGATGAGAGTTTAGTTTTGATTGAAACCGTATTGAACATTAAACTTGAACATTTTGATAAAAAAAAATGCAAATGCATTTTTTAAAAACTGGGACTTCTCCATCTGTTCGTGTTCTTTTTTTGGTGTCAAATTTGTATTTCATACTTCTTCCCTTTTCTTTTTTGTTTTTAAATCGATGCCAAAAATCACTTTAGAAAATAAAAATCGCTTTCTTTTTCCCTGCGAAAACACACACACACACACACACACACACACACACACACACACACACACACACACACACACACACACACACACACACCACACACACACACAGATGGATAGATTAATAGAAAACCAGGCTCTAATACTTTCAATTTCCATTTTAAAAAAAAAAAGAGTAAAAAACGCCAATGATCAGCCCAGTAATCACACATTACTTTAAAAGGAGACACCGACGTTGAATAGGAAAGGGCGGAGGGAGAGGGTGAGGGGAGGAGCAGGGGGGGGGGGGGGGGGGGGCGCTACAAAACGCACGCCCCTTTCTGGCTTTCCAGCAATTAATTATGTCTGGAATGGCCCCAGTTGGCGCTTGCATTGCCCTTTTCTATAGAGACGGGAGCATTAGTGCCAGAGCTAATTCTTGTTTTCATTGGGCATGGCTTGCATCCACCTGGGAGCCAGAGGGCTTTGTGGGGCACAGTGTTTGATTGAAAAAGTTTCTATCAAGTATGTTTCATCTATCTGCTTATCTGTTTGAATATGCGTCCATCTGTCTGTCTGTCTGTCTGTCTATCTGTCTGTTTGTCTGTCTATCTGTCTGTCTGTCTTTCTGTCTATCTATTTGTTTGTCTGTCTGTCTGTCTCTATCTTTTTGTATATATTATATAGTACGTATACAGATTGACATATCTTCAAATAAAACCCGTTGTAGGGTGTGTGTGTGTGTGTGTGTGTGTGTGTGTGTGTGTGTGTGTGTGTGTGTGTGTGTGTGTGTGTGTGTGTGTGTGTGTGTGTGTGTGTGGTGTGGTGAGTGAGTGAGTGAGTGAGTGAGTGTGTGTGTGTGTGTGTGTGTGTGTGTGTGTGTGTGTGTGTGTGTGTGTGTGTTGTGGTGTGTGTGTGTGTGTGTGTGTGCGCGCGCGCGTGTGTTTGTAATTTGATGTCATGTATAGATAGATAGATAGATAGATAGATAGATAGATAGATAGATAGATAGATAGATAGATAGATAGATAGACAGATAGATAGATAGACAGATAGGAGAAATGTGTAAGTATTATACACGCTCGCGCGAACGCAACGCCACGCACACACACACACACACACACACAACACACACACACACACATATTATCTCTCACTCTCTCTCTCAAATAGATACATTAATGGAAAGATAGATAGACAGATAGATAGATATATATTAATTACTAAGTATACAAGCGAGGGTTTAATGAAATCTATGACTGTTTCAGGACTTCGTGTAATTACTCATTTCGTCCGAGAACTAACGACTTC
>CM065738.1:55588990-55601490 GCA_033310375.1 Conus canariensis | reverse complement strand
TGAACAGTGCTTATATTTGTTATGCAAGTATGAAGTCAGAAGCAGGTTACAGTTTGAAAAGTTACACACATCTTACGAGTGTATTTGTTTTAGTTGTATTTGCTTCCTTTTACGAGACACTGTCATGTTTCCAATAAGCTAACCCCAAGAGAAGTTCAGATCACTTCGTCTTACTCTCTTTTATACCTTTTTGGTTCTTCTTTTCCTGCGTACGCAGGCTGTTACGCCTGCGATCACTCCCTGTATAGACAGGCAAGAATTAATCCCAAAGGGAGTGGAGTTTTGTGTGTATGACCGTTTTCTTTATCCCGCCATTCAGGCAGCCATACTCCAAGTTCGGGGAAGGTGCATGCTACGTGTAACGCGTCATCCATTCCAACGGCCGCACTTTCCTTCTCTTCCGAAAGTTGGTGATGGGATTTTTCGTGCGTGCAAAAATGCGTGCGTTCACACACGGAACCTCGGTTTATAGTCTCATTCGAAGGACTGTATGGGAAATGGAGTCAGAACCAATGTTAACTCCGAGGGAAAAATCCCCCTGTATTGAAACGGCCCGGCGGAGATTCAAACCCGTATCCCCAGGATCACCAAGATTACGAGTCCGGCGCTCTAGCACTGGGCTATTCCGGCCCCCGCTTTTATTCCTAATTTCTGTCAAGTTTCAAGAGAGCGACGAAATACAGATCGCTTATTTTCAGTTCATATTTTTCTCTTTTATTACATGATTTCCTCAATTCTGTGAAATTTTAAGAGAGTGAAAAATTAAAGATCGCTTATTAGTTCATCCTCTTCTCTTTTATTAAACCTAACTTCTTCAATTGTGTAAAGTTTAAAAGAGAGGGAAGAGTTAAAGATCGCTCATTGTTAGTTCATGCTGCTCTTTTTTCTGCCTTATTTCCTCAAATTTGTAACGTTTTCACACAGAGAAGAATTAAAGATCGCTTATAATTAATTCCTCCTCCTCTCTCTTGAGCCTGATGTTATCAAGTTTGTAACGTTTTCAGAGAGAGAAGAATTAAAGATCGCTTCTAATTAATTCCTCCTCCTCTCTCTTGAGCCTGATGTTATCAAGTTTGTAACGTTTTCAGAGAGAGAAGAATTAAAGATCGCTTCTAATTAATTCCTCCTCCTCTCTCTTGAGCCTGATGTTATCAAGTTTGTAACGTTTTCAGAGATAGAAGAATTAAAGATCGCTTATAACTGGTTCCTCCTCCTCTCTCTCTTGTGCCTGATGTTATCAAGTTTATAAAGATTTAAGAGAGTGAAGAATAACAGACCGCTTATCCTTAGTTCCTCCTCCTCCCTTTGATACCACATTTGCTAAACGTTCGTCCAGTTGTATGACAGTGGACCTTTCCTAATCCACGCTTGACTCCGCTACGTTTCAGTGGTTCAGTCCACATTTTATTTCCTTTCCCAACTGTGCAGTTATCTCTATCAATTGTGCAGTTGTCTCTACGAACCGTGTAGTTGTCTATGAACTGTGCAGTTGTCTCTGTGAACTGTGCAGTTGTTTCTGTGAACTGTGCAGTTGTCTCTATGAACTGTGCAGTTGTTTCCATGAACTGTGCAGTTGTCTCAGTAAATTGTGCAGTTGTCGCTATGCACTGTGCAGTTGTCTCTGTGAACTGTGCAGTTGTCTCTATGAACTGTGCAGTTATCTTATGAACTGTGTAGTTGTCTCTGCGAACTGTGCAGTTGTCTCTGAGAATTGTGCTGTTGTCTTAATGAACTGTGTAGTTGTTTTAATGAACTGTGCAGTTTGTCTTAATGAACGGTACAGTTGTCTTAATAAACTGTGTCGTTGTCTTCATGAACTGTGTAGCTGTCTTAATGAACTGTGCAGTGTCTCTGTGAATTAAGCACTGTGTAGCTAGATTTACTGTCCACATAATGCCATGTCAACTGAACTTAAAAGAAAAAAAAAGAAAAGAAAACAGTCTATAGTGTGAATAAGGTGTTGCGTAGAAAGAGAAATCATCCAAAACACAGCACAAAAGTGTGATACAAGATGGCCACAGCACGAGAGAGCTCACGCCTCGGAAATAGCTGTCACAGATATAATTATCACTAGCCCATGGGGAAGAAGGGATACACGACTCATGGAAATAGCTGTCACAGATATAATTATCACTAGCCCATGGGGAAGAAGGGATACACATCTCATGGAGTTGTGGTTTCTGAGTCACCTCTGACAATGCTCGTGAGATTCTGCATAATTATTAGAATTGGTCCTTTGTGACAGTTTCTCACCATTACGAGTTCTTGATCACATCTTGGGGGGGGGTGGAGAGAGAGAGAGAGAGAGAGAGAGAGAGAGAGAGAGAGAGAGAGAGGGAGAGGGGGAGGGGAACCGAGAGAGAGAGAGAGAGAGAGAGAGAGAGAGAGAGAGAGAGAGAGAGAGAGAAGAAGAAGAAGAAGAAGAAGAAGACGAAGAAGACGAAGACGAAGAAGAAGAAGAAGAAGAAGAAGAAGAAAGAAGAAGAAGAAGAAGAAGAAGAAGAAAGAAGGAAGAAGAAGAAGAAGAAAGAAGAAGAAGAAGAAGAAGAAGAAGAAGAAGAAGAAGAAGAAGAAGAAGAAGAAGAAATGGTGTAGAATCCAGGGACAGAGAACGCCGGGCTTTCATCAGAAAGAGGTCATCAAAGTATGGACTAACGATATTTTGTGAAAGCTAGAAATGTTAAGTGCCACAGACAACTGAACCTTAGATGAGAAAAAAACAAACAAATGCAAATACACAACAAACTGTGTTATGTAAATAAGAACAAAAAATTGATTACACACACACACACACACACACACACACACACACACACACACACACACACACACACACACACACATGCTGACTTACAAAAACGATCTTGTTAAAAGGGAGAAACATCGTGTATTCGGGACTGCGGCAGCAGGGGACCTATTGAACTATGTCAAACTTACACAAATGCAGGGTCTACGACTCTCACAATTCAAAACAAGTGGCTTGATATCATCATACTGGGAGAAGAGTTGCATCAATGCCGAACATTGAAGATGAGAAAAAGACCGTAAACATTGATGATAAGAAAAAGACCTTGAATATTGAACATATCAAAAAGACCTGGAATATTGAAGATATCAAAAAGACCTTGAATATTGAAGATATCAAAAAGACCTTGAATATTGAAGATATCAAAAAGACCTTGAATATTGAAGATAACAAAAAGACCTTGACTATTGAAGATTAGAAAAAGACCTTGAATATTGAAGATTAGAAAAAAAAAGCCTTGAACATTGAAGATAAGAAAAAAGACCTTGAAAATTGAAGATAAGAAAAAGACCTTGAATACTGAAGATGAGAAAAAGACCGTGAACATCGAAGATTAGAAAAAGACCGTAAACATTGACGATAAGGAAAAAACCATGAACATTACAGATAAAAGACGACCATGAACACTGAAGATAAGAAAAGGAATCTTGAATATTGAAGATTAGAAAAAGACAGTAAACATTGAAGATGAGAAAAAAACCTTGAATATTAAAGATTAGAAAAACAAACAAACAACAAACAAACAAACAAAAACAACAACCCAAAAAAAAAAAAAATTAAACGTTGAAGATCAGAAAAAGACGGTAAACATTGAAGACAAAAACAAAAAACAAAACAGGACCGTGAACATCGAAGATAAGAAAAAAAAAAAAAAAAAAAAAACCAGCTCCCGTACAACACGCGTCTCCTCACTCTCTGAAAACCACCAAAGTGATTATTTCCAGGGACCAGCACACTTGACCTAACAGTTACAGTAACACACGGCTAGAATGAAGAGCGGTGTTATGAATTGGTCGAAAGGAGTTTAGCGTGAATCCAATGACTACTACCGCAGACTCCAGCAGACGACTTAGGACAAAGAGGACTTGTTGTTGAAAAGCAACAATCCTCATCAACGCTCTCACTCCAAGGACCTCCTCTCATCCTCATCGAAGGCTTGAAGAGCAGGCACCACGCGGTGTGTAGGGATGTCATCAAGTACTAGTGAGAGATTGGTCAACATGAATTCCCTTCAAACTGACCTCAAGTGGGATTGTATTCTTTCAAAACTTGCGCGGCCTGGTTTGTCTGTACAAGATGTGTAAGGAGGGGGAGAGGTGGTGGGGGAGGAGGGGGGAGGGTAGAAGGGGAAAAAAAAAAAGAAAAAGTAAAGGAACAAGTAAAAAAAAAAAAATCAACCACAACGAAAACGCGGAAAGAGGAAGACAAGTTGTGTACTTACCGGGCACTTTTGATATCAGCAGTTGCGTGATGATGATGATTGTCGGATGTAGAGGGTGGAGGAGCTTCCCGCTCTTAGGGTGGATGGTACAGCCAGCACTTGTATCGGGAGGGTAGGAAGAGCAGAGAGAGACAGAGAGAGAGAGAGAGGAAGAGACAGAGCGAGCGAGCGAACACTTAGACCGGAGTAGTAGACAACACTTAGCACCTCTTATCGGAGCCGGGTAGCTCTAGCTCTAGCTCTGGCTGCAGCTCATTGGTTCAAGCAGTTCCCAAGATCAGCCCCTGCGCTGAAGATGCTGCCTCCTCTCGGTCAAATCTTTGGAATCGTAGTCGAGGAGGAGGCACACGTGAGCGCCGCGCCGGCTTGAAAGAACAGTTCTCCTCCACCCCCACCACCCCTCACACACCCGCACACAGAGACACACACACACACTCCCAACACACTCACACCCCAACTCTCAAGAGGGTACCCCGTCACTCCCGCGGCGTAAAGCTTTCAGTCAACCAGTGAAGGAGGAGCCCCCCTCGTGGGCGCTAGGCTAGGCTGCAGGTGTGGTGATGAAGCAGGGCAGACCAGAGCAGCCAGCGGCGGAGGAGGCTGATGTTGATGCAGGCTGAAGAAGTGGCTTAGAGCGCTGCCACTTGGGAGCTCGCTCGCCTGGAGGTTTATACAGCTTCCAGCGTCAAAGCCCCAACCAACACTCACTGTTCCACGGGCTGTGACGAGGTCCGTCCGGGGCCTACAGAGAGAGACTGACACACACCGAGAGAGACTGACTGACTGACTGACAGGGAAAGGGGGCGGTGGGTGGGTGGGGAAGAAGGGGGCGTCTTTCCTGCCCCCTGCACACACACACACACACACACACACACACACACACACACACACACACACAGGGAGGACGGTCTCACGCCCCACCCCCTCTCCGTTCTCTGGCAGCGGGGCTGGCAGGCGGAGGCAGTACGGTAAGCGGACGGGACAAAGCACCGTCGCCGTCACCACCCCCCACCCCCACCCCACCCCCGCCTTTCTCTCTCGCTCTCACTGTAGGCTCCGCCCTGTTGACCAATGGCAGATCTCGTTACAAAAGTAGCTTGAGCGCCGCAGCGCTGGTCTAGTCTCTGCCGTGTTAGTCATTACATGGGAAGGACTGGGCCACAGAGAGAGAGAGAGAGAGAGAGAGAGAGAGAGAGAGAGCATTAGACTAATATCCCACGGACAAGCACGGAATGATGTCATCTCACCAACACCACACTGTACCGCCCCTCCCCTAACCTTCCCCCTCCCCCTTTCTTCTCCCCCTCCCCCTCTCCTCCCCCTTTCTCACTCTCGCCGCCTCTTCCAGTCCTGATGAATATTCATGAGCTGTTTGCTGCCCCGCTGACTCGGCGGACTCAGTGTGGGTGCCAGCCAGAGTCTTAGACACCGCGGGTGACCTGACAGACTGACCAGGAGGAATTGAGTGAGCGGACAGTTGACAGAGCACTTTAGAACCCCCCTTCCCCCCCTCCACCCCCCCCCCTCCCCCGCCAGTCTTGAAAGTGATCTGTTGACCCACCGGTTCCAGTCCCCGTGCCTCCCTGTCCACAATGCCCGCCCCGGGCCATTATCAGCCACGTAACTTCCTCCCTCATTCCCCCACCCCTACCCCCCACCCCCGCCACTGCCTCGCCGCTGCCAGCAACAATAATCCACCACCACCACCTCCACTTTTTGTTTTAAGGCCAAGGTGGGAGTAGGGTGCGTAGGTGGGAGAGAGAGAGAGAGAGAGAGAGAGAGAGAGAGAGAGAGAGAGAAGAGTGAGGGGTGGGGTGTAAGCTAGAGAGGAGGAATGAACAGAAGTGAGGGAGTGAGACGGTGGGGGGGGGGGGGGGGGGGGAAGGGGTCAGGTGATAATATCACTGCTATGGCAGAAGTTCCAGTTTGGGTCTTCTCAAGATCTGCTGAAATCGCTATCCACGCGGGCGACGGAGTCGGGTTGGAAGGAAGGCGAAAGATGCTGAATTATCGTCGTAGATGTCTGTCTGTTCAGTGAAGTGCTGGTTTGTACAGAAACTATATATTATCAGCAAATGAATGAGTAAATCAACAAGACAAATGGTAGGGAAAAAAAACAACAACAGAAAAAGTTGGAGTTCGAATGAATGATTGATTCGCGGAACAAAGCACTGGTACGTAGCCGATGTGTTCTCGTCATTGCGTTTATTTCCCTAAAGTCCTTTACTTCATGGCGCAAACTTATGACGTGGTAGTAATAGTAGTAGTAGCAGTAGCAGCAGTAGTAATAGAAGTAGGAACAGCAGGAGTAATAGTAATGGTAGTAGCAGCAGCAGTAGGAATAGTAGTAGCAACAGCAGTAGTAGCAGTAGTAGTAGTAGTAGTAGTAGTAGTAGCAGCAGCAGCAGCAGCAGCAGTAGTAGTAATAATAACAGTAAAAGTAGCAACAACAGGAGTAATAGTAATGGTAGTAGCAGCAGCAGTAGTTAATAGTAGTAGCAGTAGCAGCAGCAACAGCAGCAGCAGCAGCAGCAGCAGTAGTAATAGTAGTAGCAGTAGCAGCAGCAACAGCAGCAGCAGTTAGTAGTAGCAATAGCAACAAAGAACTAACAGCAGTTGGAACAGTGGCATTAGTCATTGTGCTAGAAGCAGTACTGAACAATAGCAGCAGCAACAGCGGTAGTGGTAGTGGCAGCAGTAGCAGAAGTAGTGGTAGTAGTCGCATCAGCAGCAATAGCAGTAGTGGTGGTAGCAGCAGCAAAAGTAGTAGTAGTAGGAGTTGTCGTCATCGTCATCGTCATCGTCATAGTAGTAGTAGTAGTAGTAGTAGTAGTAGTAGTAGTAGTAGTAGTAGTAGCAGCAGCAGCAGCAGCAGCAGCAGTAGTAGTAGTAGTAGTAGTAGCACCAGCAGCAAAAGTAGCAGAAATCGCAGCAGCAGCAGCAGCAGCAGCAGAAGTAGTAGTTGTAATAGTAGTAGAATAGAAGTAGTAGTCGCAACACCAGCCGCAGTAGAAGCAGTAGCAGCCGCAGTAATTGTGGTAGTACTAGAAGCAGCAGCAGCAGCAGCGGCGGCGAAGGCGGCGGCGGCGGCAGTAGTAAATGCCTATTATACTAGGAGCAGTAGCAGCAGAAACAGTGAACTTGCTATTAGCTTTTCGAACACCCTGGTATCCAACATTCACAGAATACTCCTTTCACTGTTCATCTGATCGTGTTGTTCTGATATGTATTAGCGTAGAACTAAGTACTCTGTCTGTCTGTCTGTCTGTCTGTCTGTCTCTCTCTCTCTCTCTGTCTCTCTGTCTCTGTCTCTGTCTCTGTCTCTGTCTCTCTCTCTCTCTCTCTCTCTCTCTCTCTCTCTCTGGAACTGTCATTCCCGTCATCTGCATTGCCTGGCAGTGTTATCGGCGTTATGTCTGAATGAGTAGCCGAATGTGTAAAAAGAAGAGAGAGAGAGAGAGAGAGAGAGAGAGAGAGGAGAGAGAGAGAGAGAGAGAGAGAGAGAGAGAGAGAGAGAGAGTCTCTTCGGTGCAGTTGGGCCTCGGTGTAAAGTTTTCATACAGAGGTACTCCTTTAATTAATTAATATAGTTTTGATACAGGTTGTCTCTTTCAGTTACTGTCTTCGTATAGAGACAGACCGCGCTGGCTGTACAGTTTTCATACAGACGTTCTCTCCGAGAACAACTTTCAAACAGATGGTCTCATTCAGTACACATTTTCAGACAGATCGCAATCTGTTTAAATAGAATTCTAATACATTTCTTTCAGAAAAAGCTGACATTCAGTCTTTTCAGTACAGTCTTTTTTATGCAGACAGTCTCTCTCGGTACAGCTTTCATACAGTCTATTTCAGTACAGGTCTTATACAGTGTCTTTCAGTAAAGCTTCCATACAGTCTCTTTCAATACCGCTTTCTTACAGTCTCTTTCAAAACAGCTTTCATACAGTCTATTTCAGTACATGTCTCATGCAGTGTCTTTCAGTACAGCTTTCATACAGTCTCTTTCAGTACAGCTTTCATACAGTCTCTTTCAGTACAGCTTTTATACAGTCTCTTTCAGTACAGCTTTCATACAGTCTATTTCAGTATATATTTTATACAGTCTTTTCCAGTATAGGTTTCATACAGTCTCTCTCAGTACAGTGTTCATACAGTGCATACATAGGCAGTCTCTTTCAGCACAGTGTTCATACAGTGCACATACAGGCAGTCTCTTACAGTACAGTGTTCATACAGTGTACACACACAGACAGTCTCTTTCAGCACAGTGTTCATACAGTGCACACACACAGACAGTCTCTTTCAGCACAGTGTTCATACAGTGCACACACACAGACAGTCTCTTTCAGCACAGTGTTCATACAGTGCACACACACAGACAGTCTCTTTCAGCACAGTGTTCATACAGTGTACACACAGGCAGTCTCTTTCAGCACAGTGTTCATACAGTGCACATACAGGCAGTCTCTTACAGTACAGTGTTCATACAGTGCACACACACAGACAGTCTCTTTCAGCACAGTGTTCATACAGTGCACACACACAGACAGTCTCTTTCAGCACAGTGTTCATACAGTGTACACACAGGCAGTCTCTTTCAGCACAGTGTTCATACAGTGCACATACAGACAGTCTCTTATGGTACAGTGTTCATACAGTGTACACACAGGCAGTCTCTTTCAGCACAGTGTTCATACAGTGCACATACAGACAGTCTCTTACAGTACAGTGTTCATACAGTGCACACACACAGACAGTCTCTTTCAGCACAGTGTTCATACAGTGTACACACAGGCAGTCTCGTACAGTACAGTGTTCATACAGGGCACATACAGGCAGTCTCTTTCAGCACAGTTTTCATACAGGGCACATACAGGCAGTCTCTTTCAGTACAGTTTTCATACAGTGCACATACAGGCAGTCTCTTACAGCACAGTGTTCATACAGTGCACATACAGACAGTCTCGTACAGTACAGTGTTCATACAGTGCACATACAGGCAGTCTCTTTCAGTACAGTTTTCATACACTGCACATACAGGCAGTCTCTTTCAGTACAGGGTTCATACAGTGCACATACAGGCAGTCTCTTACAGTACAGGGTTCATACAGTGCACACACAGGCAGTCTCTTACAGTACAGTGTTCATACAGTGCACACACAGGCAGTCTCTTTCAGTACAGTGTTCATACAGTGCACATACAGGAAGTCTCTTTCAGTACAGTGTTCATACAGTGCACATACAGACAGTCTCTTTCAGTACAGTGTTCATACAATGCACATACAGGCAGTCTCTTACAGTACAGTGTTCATACAGTGCACACACAGGCAGTCTCTGTCAGTACAGTGTTCATACAGTGCACACACAGGCAGTCTCTTTCAGCACAGTGTTCATACAGTGCACATACAGGCAGTCTCTTTCAGCACAGTGTTCATACAGTGCACATACAGGCAGTCTCGTACAGTACAGTGTTCATACAGTGCACATACAGGCAGTCTCTTACAGTACAGTGTTCATACAGTGCACATACAGGCAGTCTCTTTCAGTACAGTGTTCATACAGTGCACATACAGACAGTCTCTTACAGTACAGTGTTCATACAGTGCACATACAGGCAGTCTCGTACAGTACAGTGTTCATACAGTGCACATACAGGCAGTCTCGTACAGTACAGTGTTCATACAGTGCACATACAGGCAGTCTCTTACAGTACAGCGTTCATACAGGGCACATACAGGCAGTCTCGTACAGTACAGTGTTCATACAGTGCACATACAGACAGTCTCTTACAGTACAGTGTTCATACAGTGCACATACAGGCAGTCTCTTTCAGCACAGTTTTCATACAGTGCACATACAGACAGTCTCTTACAGTACAGTGTTCATACAGTGCACATACAGGCAGTCTCTTTCAGTACAGTGTTCATACAGTGCACATACAGACAGTCTCTTTCAGCACAGTGTTCATACAGTGCACATACAGACAGTCTCTTTCAGCACAGTGTTCATACAGTGCACATACAGGCAGTCTCTTTCAGTACAGTGTTCATACAGTGTACATACAGGCAGTGTCTTTCAGTACAGTGTTCATACAGTGTACACAGACAGACAGTCCCTTTCAGTACAGGTTTTACACAAATGGGGCTTTTTTTTAGAACATTTTTTGCACAGTACAGATTTCACACAGACAATCTCTGTCACTACAGACAGTCTCATTTGGCAAAGGTTTCAGACAGACTGTCTCTTTGATTATAGACAGTATCTTGTGGTCGAGTTTGCATTTGAATAGTCTCGTTTGGTACATTTTCCACACAAAAGGTCTCTTTCAGAACAGGTTTATTTAGTTCATTTTTTCATATACAGGCAGTCTCGTTTGGCTCAGTTTTAATACAGTATCTTTTAGTTCAGTTTTCATAATTCCAGTCTCTTTTAGCACGCTTTTCATAAAGAAGACAAGTCATATTTGGTACAGTTCCCATATAGAACGATTTCTTTTTGTGCCATTTTCATACAGGCGGTCTCTCTTTTAGCACATTTTTTACATAGACGGACGCTTTCAGTTTTCAAATAGACGGACTCTTTTTGTGCAGTTTTCTTATATAGATGTACAGTTTTAAAACAAACGGATTCTTTTAATACATTTTTTTTTACATAGACGGACTCTTTTAGTACAGTTTCCATATGGATGAGTTAATTTCATTACATTTTTCATATAGACGGACTCTTTTGGTACATGAATATAAAGTGTCTCTTTTGTTAGGAAAGTGTTATTTCTTCCATTGTTGACATCGTATAGGTTTCAAATCAAGTAGTATTTGATGCGTGGCTAATCGTCTAATCTCTCTCTCTCTCCCTCTCTCTCTCTCTCTCTCTCTCTCTCTCTCTCTCTCTCTCTCTGTCTGTAGAGTCCCACCCCCCCACCCCCGTTTTTTTTTTTCTTCTTTTTTATTATTTATTTATGTTCTTTTTCCATTTTTGTTCTTTTCCTTCTTATTCGGATCTGTATTCTTTAGGTCCCCTTCTTTTCTTTTCTTTCTGTCTTTCTTTGTTTCTTTCTTTGTTTCTTTCTTTGTTTCTTTCTTTCTTTCCTTCCTTCCTATTTCTCTCTTTTCCTTCTGTCTTATTTTTCTTCTTTCTTTCTCATTACATTTCTTTTCCCCATTTCCTTCCTTCTTCTTCTTTTTTCCCTTTTTTTGTCTTTCTTTCTTTCATATTTTCTTTCTCTTTGTTTTTCGATCAGTGTGATATTCATCCTGTACTTCTGTCGCACTGTCTGGCGTTCTCACAAAGGTCGATCAGTGTTGTTTTCATCCTGTACTTCTGTCGCACTGTCTGGCGCTCTCACAAAGGTCGATCAGTGTTGTTTTCATCCTGTACTCTGTCTGGCGCTCTCACAAAGGTCGATCAGTGTTGTTTTCATCCTGTACTCTGTCTGGCGTTCTCACAAAGGTCGATCAGTGTTGTTTTCATCCTGTACTCTGTCTGGCGTTCTCACAAAGGTCGATCAGTGTTGTTTTCATCCTGTACTTCTGTCGCACTGTCTGGCGTTCTCACAAAGGTCGATCAGTGTTGTTTTCATCCTGTACTTCTGTCGCACTGTCTGGCGCTCTCACAAAGGTCGATCAGTGTTGTTTTCATCCTGTACTTCTGTCGCACTGTCTGGCGCTCTCACAAAGGTCGATCAGTGTTGTTTTCATCCTGTACTTCTGTCGCACTGTCTGGCGTTCTCACAAAGGTCGATCAGTGTTGTTTTCATCCTGTACTTCTGTCGCACTGTCTGGCGCTCTCACAAAGGTCCAGTTTCATTCATCCACCGTGAGGACGTCAGCAGTTCAGCTGCAATGTCCGGACTTTGTTTCTTTGTTTGTTTCTTTGCTTCTTTGTTTGTTTCTTTTCCAAGATGCGAACTTTTCTACAGGATGTGACCTTTTCTACAGGATGTGACCTTTTCTACAGGATGTGAACTTTTCTACAGGCTGTGATCTTTTCTACAGGCTGTGACCTTTTCTACAGGATGTGAACTTTTCTACAGGCTGTGACCTTTTCCTCAGGCTGTGATCTTTTCTACAGGATGTGACCGTTTCTACAGGATGTGACCTTTTCCTCAGGATGTGACCTTTTCCTCAGGATGTGACCTTTTCTACAGGATGTGACCTTTTCTACAGGATGTGACCTTTTCCTCAGGATGTGACCTTTTCTACAGGATATGACCTTTTCTACAGGATGTGACCTTTTTCTACAGGCTGTGAC
>CM065738.1:55573990-55576490 GCA_033310375.1 Conus canariensis | reverse complement strand
CTTGGATTTAAGCGACATTTGGCGAGATTTTAATTATGAATGTCTTCGATACACCTGGAGAAGACTAAACACCTTTTCAGCAGGCAAGACTAGACTTTTTTCTTATTTCTGATCCACTTATTTCTATTGTGGAAGACGCAGATATAGAATGTGGATATAGGACTGACCACTCCTGTATATCATTAAAATTAAAATTCAAAGAAAATGTCAAACGCAATACTTTCTGGAAGTTCAATACACCTCTTCTAAAAGATAAGAATTATTTAAATGAAATCAATATCGAAATTGATGAAATCATTAAAGAATACACAATTAACACTCGCTCAGATGATACTTCTGTTGTTTTTTCAATACCTGACGACGTCTTTCTGGATTTTCTTTTAATGAAGGTAAGATCTAAGACAATATCGTATGCTACAATGGAAAAAAAAAGAATGACAGAAGAAGAAAACCTGCTAGAAAAAGAAATTACTGATTTGCATAAACAGGAGCCAAAAAACGAAGAAACCATTGATCTTTTAAAAATCAAAACGAACAACTGAAACACAATCATTGATC
This sequence comes from Conus canariensis, assembly GCA_033310375.1. Classification (NCBI taxonomy): domain Eukaryota; kingdom Metazoa; phylum Mollusca; class Gastropoda; order Neogastropoda; family Conidae; genus Conus; species Conus canariensis. The sequence goes on along the minus strand of CM065738.1, from coordinate 55,575,932 downwards.
TTTTAAAAATCAAAACTGAACAACTGAAACACAATCATTGATCTTTTAAAAATCAAAACTGAACAACTGAAACACATGAGAGAGAGGTGAATGGAAGGAGTACTCCTAAGATCAAGAGCGAGATGGATATCTGAGGGAGAAAAGGTAACTAATTATTTCTGTAATTTAGAGAAGCGTCATTATGTGAGTAAAACCATGCCAAAATTAATCGATCAACACGATAATACGCTCACAGTTCAGAAGAATATTATAGTAGAAGTTCAACGGTTTTATGAATCACTTTATTCATATACACAAGTAGAGTCTTGTGAAATAGATAATTTGTTAAATGAAATACCACATTTAAATGACGAGGAAGTAAAAGGATTAGAGGGTGAGATAACTTTAGAAGAAGCAACAGATGCTCTCAGGAAAATGAAGAACAACAAAAGCCCTGGAACAGATGGGTTCAGCGCAGAATTTTGTAAAGTATTCTGGAAAAAAAATAGGTCCTTTAGTGGTAAGAGCCCTTAATGCCGGATTTAAAAGGGGAGAGATGTCATCTGTACAACAAGAGGGAATTATTACCTGTATACCTAAGAATGATCGACCGAGGCAATATTTTAAAAACTGGAGACCCATATCACTATTAAACGTCATTTATAAAATTGGCTCATCTTGTATCGCTAATCGTCTTAAAATAGTACTACCAAAATTAGTAAACGAAGACCAAACTGGTTTTATTAGAAATAGATATATTGGGGACAACATAAGATTAATATATGATATGATCGCTTATCTAGAAGAACATGACTTACCTGGACTGTTGTTAAATATAGACTTCGAGAAAGCTTTCGATTCGATCAGTTGGGATTTTATGTTTAAAACCTTAAAAGCTTTTGGATTTTCAGAGGATATAATTAAATGGATTAGTACATTCTATAAGAATATCAAATCCTGTGTGATAGTAAATGGTCAAATATCAGAATGGTTTAAAATTAAAAAAGGTTGTAGACAAGGAGATCCTATGTCCCCATATCTCTTTGTCTTGTGTGTCGAAATATTAGCAATTATGGTAAGACAAAATTTAAATATCAAAGGAATAACTATAAACAACATGGAACACAAATTAACACAATACGCTGATGACACAGAATTCTTGTTAGCCAGAGATAAAAGATCGTTTGAAACTTGTATACAAGTTCTGGATAAATTTGGCTCTGTTTCAGGTCTGCATATGAATACTAATAAAACAAGCGTAATTTGGATAGGTAGACAGAAAAATAGTACAGTTCGTTATATGGAACACTTAGGATTTTGTTGGAACCCGCCGAAATTTCGCATACTTGGAATTTGGTTTACAAATAATTTAGATGAATGCATATCGCTAAACTACACAGACAAGTTAGCAGAAGTGAAATATTTATTCAATATTTGGATAAAACGACAGTTAACTCCCCTTGGCAGAGTCCGAATCTTAAAATCAGTTATCCTCTCCAAGTTAACTCATTTATGGTTGCTTCTACCTAATCCTCCAGACATATTCTTTCAATCTTGCCAAAATCTTATATACAAATTTGTGTGGAACAAAAAGCCAGACAAAATTAGCCGAAAAAAATTCACATAAAAATATTAAAAACGGAGGTATTGGTATTCCTGATGTAAAAACTTTTGTGATGGCACTAAAGCTGTCTTGGATTCGCAAAGCTGAAAAGTCAACCCATAAATGGAAAGATATTTTGTTGTTTAATTATCCACAGTGGAATTATTTTAAAAACTGTGGGCCAGAGTTTGTTTCCAAATTTACTAGGTATAACCAATTTTGGGCAGATGTTTTTAATGCTTATAAAATATTCCTCTATAAATGCATACCTAAAAATTCGGCTGAGCTTCTCGCTGAGCCTCTTTTTATAACAAACGTTTTCAAATAGATAGAAAACACATAGTCTCTAAATCACTTAAT
>CM065738.1:55561490-55566490 GCA_033310375.1 Conus canariensis | reverse complement strand
TTCTTCTAACACAAAAATTTACCACACGTATAAAATCCCCTCCTCCTCCCTCCTCCTCCTCCTCCTCCTCCTCTTCCTCCTCCTCCTCCTCTTCCTCTTCTTCCTCCTCCTCCTCCTCCTCTTCCTCCTCCTATTTCTTCTTCTAACCCAAAAATTTACCACACGTATAAAATCTGACTGTTTGCACTGCAAGTTCAGTCCTAGCTGCAGCAATTTTAATTTTCTCATCATGAGCAACATGAGTAGACATAGTAAGATCGGTGCTCCCCCAGGGTTTTTCTGACGAATGTTTTTTCATCATCATCATCACCTTCTTCTTCTTCTTCTTCTTCTTCTTCTTCCCTCGCTTTTACTGGTTGCGTCAGATTTTTAATCCCGTCGCCACGATGAATCTCACAGTCTTCTCGAGGTCTTGACGGCTGCCCCAAAGCTAAAAATGTGCAGCTCTGCGCCTCAGGTTCTGGCCAGGTTTGACGCCGTAGAACATCACGGGCTGGACAGTGTTGGAGGACGTGTTCTGGGGTCTGAGATTCAGTGCCACACGGACACTCATTTTTATCGGTAATCTTAATTCGGCTGAGGTGGCTCAGCAGTCGGGCAGTGGCCAGTTCTCAATCTGAAGCGGTTTGTTTGCTGGTATAATCTCTAGAGCTGATGGATTGGATCAACCCCACTGTCTGCATCCAGCTTTCTCCTCCACTGGCTTCAGTATTGGTTGTGGATGATAGTGTCGGCCTTTCGGTAGATCAGTGGGTGGCTGAACTGCTCCATATTACTGCGTAGATACTTTCTTGAACCCTTGGTGGTGAGAACACCACAGAGTTATGGACTGTGGTGTGTCTCTATTTGACGCCAAGAGCACAGACACAATCAGCCGTGTCTCCCTGATGAGTCCGATCCAGCGGACGAAAGGCCTAGGAGCAGGCAATGCATATAGATCTGCCTTCAAGAAGGATTACGATAGTTCCCTCATGCAGCTAGTGAAGGGTTTTCATATTTATAATATATATTTTCCCATTTTCTTCACCTTCAACTTTTTTTTTTTCTAATTTCAAATCTTTGCCAAGTCATTGATACAATGATGGGAGAATTGTTAACCTGCACTTGCTTTCCCGCACTACTTAATTGTTCAGCATTAGATACTTTTTTCTGTCTTATTTTCCGTGCGACTTCAGGGGCATTGCACTCCATAGCCTGGCACCGGACAAACGAAAGAGAGCAGTCACTGTGAAGTCGTCATGAGGCAACCCACCGAAGGAGACACTGCACTGCTGCCGAGTCTCGTAGGTGGAGTTTAGTGGCAGCTGTTCTGATCCAAACATACGCAGGACACCCACCACCTACTAAGGCCCCTACTGATGACAATAATTGCTCAGTCGTGGAGCCATCTAGCTCTCCCTTCGGAAGGTGCCACCACTTCCCTCTAACGACAGTTCCCATGCGTCTGCCGATACCGGTGACTCCGATCGAACGTCACTAAGGGCATAGACGTCATTCTTGGATGTTTTCGTTTTTCGTTCCAAGGAAGGTTTTCGGGGAACGTTCTGATACACGGGAGAGAACGGAGGAGGCGAAAGGAAATCTGTATGTTGTATTCATTGTATTCAACCTGGTCACATCTAGGCCTGAAGATTATTGTTTCACATTTGCTTAACAACTGTACATTTATTTTGTTATTTTGTTTGTCTTTACACAGCAACGAATTCTTTTTTCGATTTTGTCTTCTTTCCTTCTTCCTCTTCTTTCTTCCTTCCTTCCTTTCTTTCCTTCTTTTTCTCTGTCTGTCTGTCTTGTTTTCTTTATATAAGCAGCACATTATCACAGTGAGTGTGCCAGTACACCACATATTAGAACATAAACAAACCCAGACACATTGTATCAAACGCCAAAACACTAAAATCAGCAAAAATATGTCCATTTGTAGGAGAACATACAGACTATGCACGGTGTGTAAGAGACTGGTTGTTGAAAAAAAAAAGAAGAAGAAGAAGAAAGAAGAAAAAAGAAAGGAAGAGAAAGAAAAAAAGCTAATTATGGAAAAAAAAAATTCCCCGCTTTTTGTTTCTTTGGCAGATGAACAGGACAATGTGAAGCACCAAAAAATGAAGAGGTGGATTTCGGCCTTAGGAGGAAAAAAAGTCACCGCCTTAGGTGCTCCATTGATCCGACAACTGATGCCACAAAAAAGGGCATAGACGTGGAGAGAGAATCTGAACTGAGGTCACCAGGAGAGCATGGCATGAAGAGACGCAGAATCGAGACCCCTTCTTTCTGCTGATCGATAGCGGTGAGGATGACGGATATGATGCTGTAGATGGACAGTCTGCTCCGAGACTGCATGAAAGGGCTGTATCTTACTCGTACTTTCGTAACATATTTCGGGTGTCAACCAGGAACGAGAGATGCAGACACCTGCAGTGTAGGTCAGGAAATGTTAGCGATGCTCTCAAAGACGCATCCATTAAGTGGACGAAATTCGACTTCGTGGTTCCAGTCGTCCCAGTTGAGACCATAGCAAACTCAGTTCTGGGTAGGAGGAGCCGGTTACGGCAGAAAATCCCACAAACAAAATGGTTCTGATGGGAATCGAACCCAAGACCTCCCAGCCCAGAGTCGCCACGCTAGCCACTTCGCCATGACTGCCAGTCCTTAGCAGATACTTCTTCAATAAAACAATCCCCATCCAGATAGATGCAGATCATCGTGTTTGAGTTAAGCCCCTTGGTGTAAATTCTGTGAGAGAACTCAACAATCAGAGGTTCTCCGCATCCGGAGCACAGCATTAAGGAAAGCGGTGCCCATTCCTCACATTTCCACCGCATTCATCTCTCCTGATCTGAGTCGGGTAGCTGTGGTTTTTTTTCAGTTGGGTGGACAGAGAGGGTTTGAAGGCCGTAAAGGTCCGATCCCACGAGACGTTCGAACTCACGACCATTAGCTCTGCAGGCGAACGCTGTAACCACTTGACCAAGATCCTTTTCAGAGCTGTTAACACTTACAAAAAGAAAAACAAAAAAATACGATTAATCAGGTTAGCTGACCTACAGTCCAGCGGATACGACAAGGCTGTTTCACAGCTAAACTATTGGCATCCTAATGGCAGACAAAGCTAGCCGTTGCAATGTCAGAAAGGTAGAAGGGATAAGTGAGGAAGTACGGACGCGCGCGCGCGCGACACACACACACACACACACACACACACACACACACACACACACACACACATGCGCGCGCGCGCACACACACACAGATACACACACAGATACACACAGACGCGCATACATGCATGCAAACACGCGCGCGCACGCGCGTGCGCGGGCGTACACGCAGAGACAGACAGACAGACAGACGGACGGACGGACAGACAGACAGACAGACAGACCGTATCCCATCCTTCGGCGCCCCATATTAACGCGCGCGAGCGTGTGTGTGTGTGTGTGTGTGTGTGTGTGTGTGTGTGTGTGTGTGTGTGTGTGTGTGTGTGTGTAAAGGAACAGTATAGTGAAAGAGCAGCAGACAGGACAGACAGAGGAAGAGGTGGACAGACATCACTACTGAGTGGACCGCTGTGAGGTGCTGTCATCGCTCCACTCTCGATATCAATCCCCAGCACGTGGCAAATTTCACGTGCGCGAGCTTACCCCCAGAGAGTAAAAATGCACACCGATAACCCCCCCCCCCTCCCCTCCCCTTCTCCACCCCCGTCCTTTCTCCAAAGTGGTATGACCATCATCTTTGTTCGATCAATTCAGCAAATAATTAAAGTAGTAACCGTCGTACGTATTCTGAACAATCCATGTTCAAATACAGTTTCAGTTTCAGTTTCATCAAGGAGGCGTCACCGCGTGCGGACAAGTCCATATACGCTACACCACATCCGCTAAGTTTTGAGACCACACTACGCATGATTTGAAGCTGATGGATAAATGAATTAACAACAAAGATGAGACAATTGAAGAAGAGGGTCTCGTGGCTACGACTCAGCGGATGTCTGACCTACGCATTGTTCAAATACAATTCTACACCAATAACCGTCATGTCACACACAGCGCAGAGTACTCTAAAAGCCTACACGTGCGCCTGCTGGCAAACGAACGTCTCCCTACACAATGCACCCGCCACCTTCTTACTGACAAAAAAAAAAAATGTTCGGAACTCACTGATTATCTCCCTTCGTAAATAGATCACGTCACCGACTATGACAGATCCGGCAGGGGGCACTCGCAGGGATGGATGACTAGGAGGTAGGGATGTGGAGGGCGTTGGTGGAGAGGGGTGGGGGGGGGGGGGGGGAGGGAAGGTTGGTCTGGAATCCGCTCTGTGGTTGATGACGGCGGCGTGACTCCGCAGTCGGAGGTCTGGCACTGCTGAGGTCGGTGTGTAGTATCTACCGCCATCAGTGGCTGGCACCACACTGCTGCTGTTCCAGACTTATGGCTTTCCTTCGTGGGAACCGGATATAGGATTTGTAAATTCATTGATAGATTTGCATATTTATTAGTTCATATATTTATTTATTCATTTCTTTCCTTTTCTTTCTTTCTTGTTTATCTATTTAATTATTTATTCATTTGTAACTTTTGTGAGGGTGCGTGTTACAGACAACAAGCACAGCAGCATCCCATCAGCAGTTTGGTGCCAGAAAAGAGCCGTTAGAAGTGAGACTCTCCCTCAGTATGCTAACAATGTCTCACCCAGAAACATCTACATGACCGTCACTGGTTTGGTATTGACTTCATGGACACCCCTCTCAACTTGACTGAAGATCGGCGTCGATGTGTTGTTGTGGTCTTTCTGGGATAGACACACAGGCAGAAGACAGACAGACAGACAGACAGACAGACAGACAGACAGACAGACAGACAGACAGACAGGTATACGCCTGACCAAAACGAAACCTTGCGACAGAGGGTGATGGAGAAGAACACTGCAGCAGATGAAATACAAGAAAATCGATTGTTGAAGATGAAGGAAGACTTAGGGGCTTTCCTTCATGGGAA
>CM065738.1:55551490-55556490 GCA_033310375.1 Conus canariensis | reverse complement strand
GTCTGTAGAATTAATCATGTCAGAGACAAACGAATTAATTGGTTGCAAACAGTGTATTGTCTTAGCCCTGTTAACAAAGTCATGCTTAGAATTCATCTTTGTTTCTTCATTACAGAATGAGTTATGTGCAAAGGATTTTAATACAAACTTAGCTGCAGAGATTTTCCTATGTTCATCAAGAGGAAGAACTCCTGCTTCTTTATATGACCCAAGATTGTGAGCATGAGTCGGCACTCCTAGTGCCAGTTTAAAGGCTTTACAATCTATACTTTGTAGCTTGTTTAACAAATGTTTTGGTGCACTAAAGAAAGATTCCTGGCCGTAGGTTAAACGCGAACGAACTAAGGAATTAGCAAGACATAAAAGTGGTTTTGTGTCCTGACCCCATCGCTGTTTACTAATAATTTTGAGAAAATTTAAAGCTTTTCTGGCTTTATTTAATATATAGTCTATATGTTGATTCCACGTAAGTTTGGATGATAAATATACACCTAGAAACCTTACGCTTTGCGAATAATTAATGACACTGCCACCAATAGTGAAATCAGGCAGTTTTTCTGGGTTATGCCCCGAATTAAAAAGTACCATATGTGTTTTTTCTAATGATAAAGAAAGTCCATTTTCCTTCATAAATATATCAATTTTATTTAGTTCGCGTTGGTACACTTTTTTGGTATAGTTAAGTGCTCTAATTGGAGTTTTACGCTTCATTGTCACCTTCATCCACATGCATATATCATCTGCATACTGGGCTAAAACTGTATCTTTTGATAGATTATTTGGAAGATCTGCTATAAGTATATTGAATAAAATAGGTGAAATAACCGAGCCTTGTGGAAGACCCATCTGAAGTTCTCTGGACTTAGAATATGTGCTTCCAACTCTTACCTGTATGAAACGTTGTGATAAAAAATTTTGTATATAGTTATACATATTACTATTTATATTGTAGTTTTGAAGTTTTTGGAGTAATCGGTAATGCCATACTTGATCGTAAGCTTTTTTCACATCAAAAAAGGTTGCTAGAATATTTTTCCGTCTGCCAAACTGCTGTTTAATTTGTGTCGTAAGTTTGACTAAATGTTCAGTAGTGGAGCGACCTTTGCGAAAAGCGGCTTGATTTTTTGGAATAATGTTTTGTTTTTCACAGAAATGAACTAGTCTACTTGAGACTATTTTTTCCATTAACTTGCATACATGAGATGTTAAGGAGATGGGTCGATAGCTATTTTTATCAGTCCGAGGTTTTCCCTGCTTGTGTATAGGGACAACAATTGAGTGTTTCCAGATAAGAGGCATTTCACCATTAGACCAGCATTTTTGTATCAAAGAATGTAAAAATTGAACTACATTTTGTGGTAAATGCTTTAACAATTTATAAGATATCCCATCTAGTCCAACAGACGTCTTATTTTTACCCATATGAGAAATACATTCAATTACTTCATCGAGTGTTATATTTGAATTTACATAGCTTTTTAATTGAGGTTTATTAAAACTATGATCTGATGTGATATTACTTTCCTCCTCATTTTTTCTGTATTGTCTACTTTCAGTTGATAGTCCAGTAATTCTACTGCAATTTGCATACAAATCAGCAAATGCTTCCGCTTTTTCTTGATTAGAGGGTATATCTGAACTCTCCAGTTTGATTGGGCATTGAGGTAAGTTTATCCCATTCTTCATCGTTTTCATTTTTTCCCATACCTTTTGCATATCTTTATAGTTATATACTTCATTAGTACAAAATGATGACCAATACTGTCTTTTTGCTTCTGCGTTAACTCTATTTGCTTTATTTTTTGCTTTTTTGGATTCTTGGTGATTAGGAATCGAATTATCCTTTAAGTAATTTTCAAATTTTATCCATTTTTCAGCTTTGGCCTTTTCACAATCATCGTTCCACCAAACATTGCCAGAATGTTTATATGATTTCTTTGTTTTAGACATAGGAATTGATTGGTTAGCAGCACTTAGGACTGCATTAGTAAATATAGAATACAATTCATTGATATCTTTATCATTGACGTCTTCAACATGAAATGTTGATAGAAGTTCTGAAAACTTGTCCCAGTTAGCATGTTTGTAATTATACTTCGGGATTTTATCTTCTGTTAGATCCTTGTTTTTTGTGCTAGAGAGTTCAAAGCTAGTAATAACAGGAATATGGTCACTATTAAGGCTATCATTTAAAGAATCCCATTTACAAATTGGTGCCAGATCTGGAGAAACAAGAGTTAGATCAATAGCCGTTGCTCTATGATAAGGATTATCAGGGATTCGCGTTATTCTACCGTCATTCAGAAGATACAATGATGAATCAACAATATTCTCAATGAAACGGTTGCTAGTAATGTTTTCACAGTTCTTCTCCCAAAATGGGGAATGCGCATTAAAATCTCCTGTTATTAGTACCCTTTTTCCCTTGTCCGCTTGAAACGTACGAATCCATTCTGTATTATTATCATCTGGACCCTTTGGTAAATACACAGATATGACGGTTAATAAAGTGTTATTAAACTTAACCGTCACTGCACAAGAATGTATACCAAGTAATTCCGATGGAACTGGATTTGGGCACAGAGTGTAATTTACCCCTTCATGCACATAAATGGCAGTATTAATTTTCTCGTTAGTGTCTATCTTTTGGATGATAGGAGGAAAATAGTAATTGTCTAGTTGGGGCAGCTTTTCTTTCTTAACATTCAATGACTGAAGACTTAAAACATGATATTGATGATGGGCTAGGTGTTGTACTAGATGTTCATAGTTTGTGTTAATTGATCTGCAGTTCCACTGAAAAACGTTAAAATCATTCCCTAGTGACATATGTTTAAAGACTAAAGACAAAATAGACAGAGGTAACCCAGCAGCAGTGTCACATTAAAAGACATGGCGGCAGTAGGTGTGAGTTGACTAATAAAAGTTCCAGTCCTCCAGATTGTAGAACCGGTTGTGCCAGCTGGGAGGATGTGGGCCAGGATGGTCGTGGTACCAATGGCGACGGGAAGGACGGGCAGGTCTCTTGGGGATCTCCCACAGCAAGGCCCTCGTGTGTCGTCCGATGTTCCCCGCCAGCAGACTGGAACCTCTCTTTGTCAGGTGCACCTCGTCTCGAAGATGCTCCATTCTGATGTTGTTATTTTGAATAAACGAAATGTTTTTCACCTCATACAACTCAGAAGTGACTTTTGCATTAAACAGAACACGTTTTATTTCGAGTTTCTTGTCTCTAACTGGAGTCAGTTTGCTGACCGCGAACTTAACCTTAGCGTGCTTTTTAGCTGCGGTTTTCAGCGTCTGCACAAACGATGTGCTAATGTCTTCTGCAGCAGAAGTCTTTAGATCGTTAATGCAGCAGTGTATTACCACTGCATCAGGTTTCTCCTCGGCATCGTCAAGTTCTTGCAGACGTTGCTCTAATCCCTTTACCTTATAGCTTCTTTGACGTGTCGCATTCAAATCGTACGAACTTCCAAGTCTCCTATCGTCCACGCCGTTGGCAACCGAGTCATGGATCATCAGAACCTTCGGTAGGCTTAGTTTCTCTTCTTTTGCTTTCGTTTTCTTCTTGTTTTGACAAACATCGTCACGACGTGATTTGACGTCATGTTTTATCTTTGCATCATTTTGAGTAGGAGGCCTGACGTCATGTTCTGTTTTGATGTTCCCTTCACCTATAACTGATTTTGCTTCTGCATTTTGGGCTTTTTCTTGAGCAGAAGGTTGTCTTTTATTGATCGATGTGTTCGCAGGTGGGGTTTTGACCACTTCAGCATACGATGTTGTGTTTGTAGGACATATTTCTGTTTGTGTAGCTGTTGTTGTCATGGAAACGTGGGGTTTGGCTATTTTCTCTAGGATCTTCGTTTGAGCTAAAACGGCATTTTCCAATGATTTGATGCGATCTTCTAGAGTTAATATCATGCCAAGAGCGTAATTTTCTTCACCGACCTCATTTGTTGTTGTAGATGACTCCGTTGAATGACGATGGGTTGATGTTGCTTGGGCAGCTGCAGGCACAGCAAGCTCCAGTAACGGAGTGTCGTCTCGCTGCTCGTCTGTTTCGGCACAGTTCTGCTGGCGACGAGCATTTCCCAGTAAAGTTGAATAACGCCACGGTCGCAGGCCAGTTGATTTGGGCGCCGCTAACTTTCTGAAGGCTCTTGACTTCATGTTCCCCAACAACTCACAAAAAAACTGCCGCTGATGTTTAAGCTAGCCACTGTGTGTGTCCGCCATCTTGTGTCCAATGTGTGTGTTAGTGTGTGTGTGTGTGTGTGTGTGTGTGTGTGTGTGTGTGTGTGTGTGTGTGTATTAGTGTGTGTGTGTGTGTGTGTGTGTGTTGTGTGTGTGTGTGTGTGTGTGTGTGTGTGTGTGTGTGCGTGCGTGCGTGCGTGCGTGTGTGTGTGTGTGTGTGTGTGTTAGTGTATGTGTGTGTGTGTTTGTGTGTGTGTGTGTGTGTGTGTGTGTGTGTGTGATTATTAATATTCTCTTTGATGATATTGTCTTGAGGTTTTCCACTTTTCCACATGATGTGATATAAGACCAAAAAAGAAAGTGAAAAACAAGAAAGAAAGGATAGGTGGACGAAAGGAAGTGAGCCGGGGAAGTGGGGGAAGCGGGGAGGGGGGGGGGGAGAGAAAAGTTGCATGTATTTAAGGGAGGGGTGGGGGTGGGGGCAGTTCAGACTAAGAGTATAATTATGACACGAATTTGGTGCGTGCAAGCTTCAGTTCGTCTGTATATGTCATTTCTTTGCATATTGCATGTTAATTGATCAGTATTGTTGAACACCAGCTTCAAATGGTTCGATCATAGCTACAACTTCTAAAAACAAACAAAAAAACAAAACATGGTAGATTCTTCGGGTACAGAGAAGCACACCTTCGTATTATTGACCTAAAAATGTTCTGTACAGTGTGTGTGTGTGTGTGTGTGTGTGTGTGTGTGTGTGTGTGTGTGTGTGTGTGTGTGTGTGTGCTGAGAGAATTGGAATG
>CM065738.1:55526490-55546490 GCA_033310375.1 Conus canariensis | reverse complement strand
ATAACCTTGGAGAATGCAATTATGGCATATTTATAGTTAATCAACTTACATTAACTCGTTATCTCAAAGTAGAATTGTTTCCAGTCTGCATATTCTATAGAGTATTGTAACCTTGGAGAATGCAGTTATGGTATACTTCATTTATAGTTGATTCAGTTGCATGGAATCGTCCTCTGAAAGTAGAATAAACAAACAGACCTATCAAAGTCCCGTGCAAGGTGCTGTCTTCTTTTAAACTCCCGCGGACAGTATCTCCTTACAACTACGATGCTGTACAGTGGAACACAGAAGACGAATTTTTTTGTTTGCTATTGTTGTTTTCTTTTTGTTGTTGTAATTTTGCATTACCAACTCCATATTTCAAACTGCTGGAGGATGGTGATCCTTCCTTCAGTCAAGCAACAAAGTAAACTTCACTTGTAATGATCTGCAGACTGCTCGAGGCAATACTCAGCAGACAAAAAACACTTAGTACTGGGCACGGGAGAATCAGTTGTACTGATGTGTTGTCAGACCTTCAGGAGGTAACACCAAAGTTTATACCATCCAGTTTGGGAGAACTGGTGTCAGGATTTGGTGCACGTGGTAGCACCCTCTGTGTAGGATATGCGCACTGAACCTGGCTGCGCGACTAAGCGGCTGTTATTGTCAGCACGAGGTGGTGTCCTGTGCACGTTGGAATAGAGCAGGCACGTTCGTCTGTGTGTTCCAAGAGACGCAGGTGCCAAGACCACACTCTGCAACGAACCGCAGACACTCAATCAAAGAGACAATCACGAAGCCTTCGAAGTATGAGATGAAGAGGTCATTGTGTCAACTAGTAGATAAGTGACCAGTGCACCCTTCGTCTCCCCCCCCCCTCCTCCGCCCCGCCCTTCTTCCCCCCCCCCCCCCTGTCCCACTGACGTGGCAGCAGCAGCAGCAGCAGTTGGCAGGACTAATTGCCTCTCCAGTGAAGGAGCCGCCGATGAGTGGTAAACACTGCGTGGCTTATACTCTTGCCACTGGGCAAAGATGTTGAGGGGAGACCACTGTATCTGTGTGTACAGGGCAAGAGGCACTGCACCAAATAATATAGTACTACTTCACCTCCTCCTCCCCCCTCCACCCTCCCTCCCCCCCCCCCCCCCCCCCCAACACCTCCGACCCACTGATGCAGAGTTGAAGGATCATCGTTTTCCGTCCATTCTCCTTTATTGGAGTCCTGTTCGCTCACACCTGTGACTGATCATTTCTTGACAAGAGAGTCGTTCCATTGACCGGTGTAACCTTCTCAGGTAGCCACGTACACCGATTCTTGCCATCCACTGTGTATCAAAGTAGACCCACTGCCTACACAGGTACGCGCGAACCACCGTGATTGTGTTTGAAAGTTTACAATTTGCAAAATGTAATGGACGGACAGCCAATCCCGTGATCAAGAGACAGACAGCGAGTCAATCAGATCAACAGGAAGTCATGAATACCTACGATTTACGCAATGGAGCTCCAGGTAGCTGAAGGCAAAGGTACCGATCCTGTCTCCTCTTCCTCATTGTCCCCCCCCCCCCCCCCCGCCCCCAATTATCCCCCTAGTGTTCACTACTTTTGTTTTACTGTCTGCTTTTCACTGCTCCCCCCTACTTTCTTTCTATATTTCTGCATTTTTAATACATTCTAACAATATTCCCCTATATTTGTCATCGTTAAACTCTATTTCTTAACTTACTTTTTACTATCCTCACCCATACCCTTATTTTTTTCCTACTTATTGTCACAGATCTGTGTTCTGTCAATTCCAGCGACTTCCTGTACCTCAGTCGGATCAGTATGTTCATTTTTTTGTATACTTTTCAATTGCGTTATGAGGTGTAGATTACAGCAATTGTCATCTCCTTATTAGATCGGTTTCAGTTTCAGTTTCATCAAGGAGGTGCCACTGCGAGCGAAATAGTCCATATACACTACACAACATCCGCTAAGTTTTGAGACCACACAGCGCAGGATTTAAGGCTGATGGATAAAAAATAATGAATTTATGACGAAGATGCGAGAAATTTAGGAAGAGGGTCTCGTGGCTACCAACTGCTCTTCAGGTAAATGACATGGTAAGTACTCTAGCGGACAAAATGGAAATAACTGACAACATGTTTAAGAGGAAGTGGGAATACGTACAGAGATGTCAAAAAAACCCAACCAAACAAACAAAAAAAAACTATTAAAAGTTGGAGAAAGTGAAACAATATAGAAAGAGGTAGGAAACAGTTCGAACAGATGAAAAGAAAAAATACAAGAGCTATAAAGAAGTAGGAGCATTTGGGGGAAGTGGTAGGGTTAAAGGAAAACGTCGTCACAGAAAGAAAAAAAACAGCAAGCGGTACGAAAAGAAAGAAAAAAATACTTGACGAGAACGAAAAATGTGAAAAGCAGTAACAACAAGGGGGAACAAATCAGAAATGGTAGGGAAAAGAAAAAGTCGGGTAAAAGGGAAAACAGCATGCACAAGAACAGAACGAAGCTGGAAAATGTAGGAAGATGTAGAAAGGAAGTGGTTAAAAAAAAATGCAGGAAGAGAAAGAAAACAAAAGAAAAAAAAAAAGAAAAAAAAAGGAAAACGTGGGAAGCGGTACCATGAAGTGAGAAAAACAGACACAGATGGAACGGGAAATCGTAAAATGCTGGAAGAGAAATGGATAAAAATTACATATATATATATATATATATATATATATATATATATATACATACATACATACATACATATATGCATACAATTAGGAAGTGATGGTTAAAATGAGTAAACCGCATGAAAAGAAAGGGACATTTAATAATTTAAAAAAAAGGACAAAGAATTCGGAAATGCTAGTGATAAGCAGTGAAACGTAGATCGAGAAAGGTAAACAAAAATAAAAACAAAAACATGCTGGAAGTAGGATGAAAAATGAATGAAGTACGGGAACAGACAGGAGAAACAGAAGGTAAAAGTAGTCAAAATGCAGGAAGACACAGGGACAAAGGAACACAAAGGACGTGGTTGTTAATCATTAGTAAAATGTAGGAAGAGAAAACCAAAACAACTACAAAAACAAAACAAAACAACAACAACAACAACAAAACAGAAAAACAACAGAACATGTACGAAGAGGTAGGAAAAAGTATGACACTGCAAGAAGAGACAGGAAACACAAGGACATTAGGAAAGAGTTGTATTGCAAGAAGAGACAGGAAACACAAGGACATTAGGAAAGAGTTGTATTGCAAGAAGAGACAGGAAACACAAGGACATTAGGAAAGAGTTGTACTGCAAGAAGAGACAGGAAACACAAGGACATTAGGAAAGAGTTGTATTGCAAGAAGAGACAGGAAACACAAGGACATTAGGAAAGAGTTGTATTGCAAGAAGAGACAGGAAACACAAGGACATTAGGAAAGAGTTGTAAACGGCAGGATGAATCAGCAGAAAAAAAAGAAACGAAAATGTAGATAATGACAGGAAAAATGTACATACAACAAATACACGAAGACAAACGGGAAATAATGTTTAGAATGTGGCAGAAAGAAAGAAAACAATGCACGGATAGAAAGGAAAAAAAAGTCGAAGGTTATTACAAGAAGTGGTGGGAAAGACGAAAATGTACTACTCTCCCAGTTACAAAATCATCCTCTCCTGCAAAATCCGACTACACCCTCCACAATCATATTCTAGAAACTGTCTCTACCTCCAAGTATCTAGGCGTTGCCATCACAAGTGACCTAAGCTGGGACCGGCACATCAACGCCGTCTGTGCTAAAGCCAACAAGACCCTCGGCTTCCTTAGAAGAAACCTGAAGAAACAGCCTATAAGACTTTTGTCAGACCAGTCTTGGAGTACGCGTGCACCGTATGGGACCCGCATACCCAAGGCAACATCAATAAGATTGAAGCTGTCCAGAGACGAGCAGCACGGTTTGTGGTCAACCGGTACCACAACACATCTAGTGTCACCGCAATGATCGACAAACTGCAATGGCTGACTCTGCAGCACAGACGCAAGGTAGCTAGGCTTGTCATGCTACGGAAAATAATGGACGGAGAGGCAATTGTCGACAAAAGCTGCATCGTGCCAGCCCCTCCTAGACAAAGAAGGAAGCACTCCCGCCAGCTCAACCAGATCCAGTGTAAAACCCAATATCGACAAGCTTCCTTCTTCCCCAGAACGATACGTGACTGGAACAACCTGCCTGAAACAGCTGTGGCAGCGGACACCTTGGACTCCTTTAAGTCTAGGGTGCCCCACAGTCAATAGTTAGTTAGATAATAGGTCCCTCCCCCCCCCCCTCCTACCCCAATAGCTTTTGTTGTTTTAATTTATTTTGGGGGCCCTGCTGTCTTAGATCAGCAAGGGACCGGCTAGCTCGGAAGGGCGAAAAGTGAAGTAACAGTAGCCTGCCGGAGAACCCACTTAGAGCAGGACTAGGTTTTTATCCTCACTTTTAGGTCTGTCGCTTTCTGTCATTTGTTTTTCGTTCATCGTAACCCCCATGAAACGGCGTAAAAATCAATTGGATGATTGTGGCCGTCTATGCAGTAAAAGTAAAAGCAAGGCATGTTGGAAGAAAAGGAAAACATGTGGATAATTGAAAGAAAAATAAAAGAGGAAAAAATGGAAAGTGAAATGAAAATGCAGAACGTTGAAAGATCAGGTAGGAACGCATAGACATGACAAACAACAACACCAATAACAATACAATGAACCACCACCACCACCACCACCACCACCACCACCACCACCACCACAACACAACAGCAACAACAAAGGAGGCACCATAATTCATACCATTTCATGAGTCACCCATCATGAAATGAGTGCTTTTAAACAAATCTGAAATAAATGTTAGCGAACCGCCCAAAAAAACGTGGACAAACGAATCACAAGACAAAACTATAAGTATCATTATTACTACCTTCACTCACACATTATCTCCCCTCTGACAGCCTCGTTTTCTTTCAACGCCTATCTTGCGCTGAAGAGACTGAAGCTACGTGATTGCTCGTTCATTTTTGTTGTAATAATTGTTTTGTATCTTGCCTGAAGAGGACCCATGAGATCGAAACGCGTCGCGTTTTGTCGTGTGATTTGTTTGTCCACGTTGTTTGGGCGGTTCGCTAGCATTTATTTCAGATTTGTTTGGATTTCCGCCTGCAGTCGTCTCACTTTGCAACTAGAGTGCTTTTAAAATGCTGGGATTTACATGAGATTTGATACACGTATTTACGCAGACCTTTTCTTCAGCAATGTTCCACCAGACGTGACTAAAAAAAAAAACAACACCGACAAGATTTTTCAATTGACTGTTTAAAAACGTATGTCAAGGCAGAAACACGCTGGAGCATATAGCACACACTGTGGGAAAATGCCAGACAAGTGTTCTATGACAGGCTGATTAAAGAAAAAAAAATGACCGTTTGAACGAAGTCCAGCAGTAAGTCCCGCAGTCAGTCAGTCAGTCGGTCAGGTCTTGGGAAATGTCGCAGGGAAAGAGCTGGGCGGTTGGTCGATTTTGGCTGGGTAACAGTGCAGTTGTCCATTGTCACGTCACTGCGGCTGCACACTCCTTCAGACTCGAGCACTTTCCACTTCCAGGGTGCTTAGCACGCAGGGCTAATGATTTGATGATTCCGGTTCTCTGCTGCTCTGGTGAACTGCAGGAAGATAATGATCGTAACGGTTTTCTTTCTTTTTTTTTGTATTTTGCTTTGTCGTCGTCCTCGTCGTCGTCGTCATCGTCGTCGTCGTCGTCATCATCATCATCATCATCATCATCATTGTTATTGTTGTTCATCATCATCATCATCATCATCATCATCATCATCATCATCACTATCATCATCATTGTTATTGTTGTTATGATGATGATGATGATGATGATGATGATGATGATGATTTTGATGGTTATTACTGCTTCATTCTTATTATTGATATTATTACTATTGTTGATGTTGTTGTTGTCGTTGTTGTTGTGATGTGGTGGTGGTGGTTATTTTCATTTTTAGTCGTGTATTATTGTTATTGTTTGTGGTGGTGCTGTTGTGGTGGTGGTGGTTGTTGCTGTTGTCGTCGATACCATCATCATCACCTTTGCACCATCAACATCATCATTGCATCATCATGGTTATGAACATTATCACAATCATCATCATTATAATCACTACTTTTTTAAAATGAATATCATCATCATCATCATCATCATCATCATCATCATCATCAACATCACCATCATTATCATCATCGCTGTTGTTGTTGTTATCATCATCATTATCATTATCATTATCAGTACTATTAAAATCATCATTAGTATTGCTATTGTCACAAATATATTATTATTATTATTATTATTATTATTATTATATCGTCATCATTATTATCATCATCATTATCATTATTATTGTTAATATCACTACTACTACTACTATTACAACAACAACAGCAACAACTAATTCTACTACTACTACTACTACTACTAACTGCATTATCATTAGTTGTTATCATCATCATCATCATTATCACCACCATCATCATCATCATCGTCGTCGTCGTCATCGTTGTTACTGACGTCAACAATATTAGCATCAAATTCGTCAAAAAAAGCGTCAGTACTTCAGGATTAGCCCTTATAGGCTACGTCACATCTGCTTAGGCATGAGAGACCCTAAGCGTCTAGAGTTTAAAAACAAACAAACAAACAAACAATAACAGCTCTCTCTCTCTCTCTCTCTCTTCTCTCTCTCTCTCTCTCTCTCTGTGTGTGTGTGTGTGTGTGTGTGTGTGTGTGTGTGTGTGTGTGTGTCCACCCGTCCTTCTCTCTCTCTCTCTCTTCTCTCTCTCTCTCTCTCTTCTCTCTCTTAGCGTTATACTTTTAATCGATTTGAAATAAAGAATCACTATCATTGTCATTGTCATCTCTCTCTCTTTCTCTATCCATCCATTCAACTGTCTATATCTCTATCTGTCTGTCTGTCTATCTATCTATTTATCTATCTGTCTGTCTATCTGTCTGCCTGTCTCTTGTATCTGTCTGTCTGTCCTTCTATCTATCTATCTATCTATCTATCTATCTATCTATCTATCTATCTATCTATTCAAAGAATTTTGAAAACAGTAAAGTCTGGATGAACGGTTTAGATGAAAGGACTCACAGACGAGAGTGAAGCATCTTCTTCTTCTTCTCAGAATAATTATTGTTGTTGTTGTTGCTGTTATGATAACCATCATCATCACCATCTTACCATCATCATCATCATCATCATCATCATCATCATCATCATCATCATCATCATCATCGTTGTCATCATTATTATTATTACTATTGATATTGTTGTTGTTTGCTATTACATAGTTGTGGTTGTTTTATGTATTCATTCATTTATCTACTTTTCATTATATTTATCTATGATAATAATATAATGATAATAATAATAATAATAATTATTATTACTATTTTTATTATCATTTTTATTTTCATTGTCATTACTGTTGTTGTTGTTGTTGTTGCTGTTTTGTTGTTACTGTCATAATAATAATAATATTGATGATGATGATGATGATGATGATGATGATGATAATTGTTATTATTATCATTATTATTATTACTATTATTGACTTGCTCATCGGCAGATTAAGTTCATTAAATTATTTGTTGACTGGTAGTTTAACGACAGACATCACTGAGCCTAAACGCGTCCGGTCATAACAATTACGATGACATTCGTGCCATCATCCATGTTAATGACATATTTACCATTTCTCTTTAGACATCAAAGATTCTGGAATAACTTCTGGAAACATAAATGATCATTCCTTTCTTCAAATCTACTCCAGTTCTTTTGCCGAAATTCAAACGCACTCAAAATTGTTTGTACGCGATTCATCCACCTACCTTTTTCATACACATACAGATTCGAACACGCCCGCACGCTCGATCGTAGGCAAGCACGCACTCATAATAATCATGGATGTACGCACGCGCTCACACACACACACACACACACACACGCACACGCACACACACACACACACACACACACACACATCACCACCACCACCACCACTTCCACCACCACCTTCACCACCTACACCACCACCACCACCACCACCACACCACCACACGTCAACATCCATACGGGTTCGGGGAAATAAATATTTCTTTACCCTACTGCCGTAACAATAAAAGTCGTGAGTGGTGCTTTATGTCAAAAGGAAGAACAGTCCACAAGAGAGAGAGAGAGAGAGAGAGAGAGAGAGAGAGAGAGAGAGAGAGAGAGAGAGAGAGAAGAGAAAAGAGTTTGCACTGGGAGCAACGTGCTTTCATCTCAATGGGCAGCACTGTATTAGTAGTTCCCGTCTTTCTTTTTTTTTTAATTATTATTATTGTTTATTTCGTAAGCTGTGCTTTGTCCACTAACGTGACCTCAAGACCTAACTCCAAATGCATGTAAACCTATTCCAAGCCCCCCCCCCCCCTTCCTTTCTCTCACTCCCCCACCCTCCTCTACTACCTCATCATGGCCGTTCATAATTAAACGAACTTTCAGATCGCGAACCTAGATCGTCTATTTTGAGATCACGGCCACCTCGTCTTTGCTCGTTCTTGCTCGATGGTTTGGTTAACGATTTAAGATCGGTGAAGTCGTGAAACTAAGTCGTTGAACCCAGGTTCGCGGTTTAAAAGGGAAAAAAAAAGGATCGTTCAACATGTTTTACGACTTGTTTGGGTACCTGCAAAGGGAACTAAGCGTAAGAAAGCTCTCCTCTGCAGGAAATCAATTTGTGCCCATTCTCCAGTGATTTTCTTTTTTAAATCAGTCTCCGGTCGATTGACCTAAATTTCTATTCTCGATTTGTAAGTGAAAACGTTCATTCGGCGCAGACGAAGATTTCGAGTTCACAAAGTGTAGCAATGAGTGAAATTTTAAACGAAATTTCAAAGAGATGGCAAAAATCGACTTAGCAACAAATTCAGAACAGTTCCGAGTTCAGTCGGCGTAATATTCCAAATGTCTTTGACAATGATCCGTGGAGAACAAAAATACCCGACTCCATGAACACCTTGTTCAGAGATGTCCCACCTGATGTAATCTTTGAATCTCTGAAAGAGATCAACATTTTTATTTTCATCAGATCTAAGATTTCACGGAAGAAAGATTTTTAATGAAGTTTCCGGTATGTTTTTTTTTAGAAGGTGACTTTTCAAGGGTTGTGTGAATGTTAGCTTTTTTTTCTGAGTGACTTATGAGTTGACTTCAACGTGGTGACAGCCCTGATATGGCCCTTTGCGGTCGGCTGGGCTATAAGCAACATTACCTTACCTTACCGCTCACAGTCAGGAGGGTGTTCTTTCATAGCGGTGTGAAGACTTGCATTTACAACCAACGAAGCACATATTGTACACTTTTCTTTATGCTTATTTTCCTTGCCCCCTCCCACCCCCCCCCCCCCCCCCCCGCCCCCCATACCATTACGTTATCACCGCTTCTTACGGCTACCTCTGTTTAAAGCCGGGTCTTGTTACTGCCTTGTCACCGGCAGTCCATGGTCGAAACTAAGCTCCAGTCACCAACAGGCCTCCCTCCACAGGAGACCCAGCACTGCCCATGAGTCAGTTCCATGGTTTTAAGTGACGTCTGTTTTGCTATTTCACGTGCTTGGTGAAGGGGCACGAATCATCAGTCACAAATACGCCCCAGCAGAGAGAGAGAGAGAGAGAGAGAGAGAGAGAGAGAGAGCAGCAACCCCACGTTATCCACATATATAATGGATGATTATCAGCATAAGTTTCCAAACTGATGTTTGAGAAAGAAATTCGAAATATAACCGAACACTCCAGTTTCTGCAACATTAAAAAAAAACTTTGTTTTTACTAAAATGACATCTCACCACAGTTTTCCTTCAACCTCAGTAAATGAATAAATACGTTAAAAAAAAAAAAACAAAAAAAAACGGGCGGTATGTGCATTATGCAGCTTTGTTCCTTGACGTCCAAACCAGAAGTGGCCTACAGGCAAGTCTCTGCTCACATCGAGGACATGTGGGCCACAATAGTAGACTCAAACTGTTGAGGACAATGGCACCCACGTGTATTTTGAGAGAGAGAGAGAGAGAGAGAGAGGGAGAGGGAGAGAGGCACGCGTTTTATGGCAAAAGCTCTCTGGCATGGTTTGACTTGTCAATAACTGCCCCTTTTCAACATGCCCTCGGCACTGGTGCACACAACACACACTTAGAACTGCTTCAAATTCGTTCGTTCACGTGAATGTGTCCAGCAGTTATGTTTAGGATGTGCATGTGCCTCTGTAGCTAGGTGCGTATTTATGTTGTTTCTAGAGTTTGGAGTTAATTTGTGGAAATAGAACAAAGGAAATGAAATTGACCCTTTTCTATGTGGAAGTTTGCGCCTTGCCACAAAACATTCTTGACACAAAAAATTCTGTCACTTGCGGCTTTGAACATGTGCTCACTGTAACAGTGTAAAAACAAAAACGTTTGCGCCTTGAGACAACAATTCTGCAATTTGTGTCTTTCAACATAGGGTAAGGTAAGGTAAGGTAAGGTAAGGCAAGGCAAGGCAAGGCAATGTTGGTAACAGCCCAGCCAACCGCAAAGGGCCATATCATAGCTGTCACCGCGTTGAAATCAACTCACAAGTCATTATAAAAAAAAAATCATTAAAAAAAAACTCATTCGCCCAACCTTTTAAAACACACCTCCCCAAAACACCGGAAATTTTGTTTTAAAAAAATCTTTCCTCCGTAAAGTCTTAGATCAGATGAAAAATGTTGATCTGTTTCAGAAAGGCAAAGATGACATCAGGTGGGACATCTCTGAACAGGGTTTTCATGTAGCCTGCTGTAAAGTGTTTACATCTCACACCATGCAAGTCACAACATGCGCTGTCTGAAATAGTGTAACGGTAAAAAGAAAAAGTCACAGAAGATGGCACGGTTCGGGTGCACTCGCTGGCTTCCCTGTCATCTGCCACTGCCGGTCACGATGGTAAACGTCACGCTGTAACATTGCTGTGGACAATCACCCCAGGACTCCAGACGCTATGTCGCGTTCCCCACTGCACTGCACCACTCCCAAGCAAGTCCTCGCTGACATCACCCCATTCACCTGTTTCATCTGTCCTCTCCCCGTTGATCTCTCCCAACAGGCGGTGTAGCCGACGTCAGAACAACTGACGAAGTGTAGCAAGGGTCGAAAGGAGAAACATGTCCACAGCAATACAGGTACAGGCACCGTGAAGCAGCTAGCACTCTGCGTAGAGGAAAAAGGGTGGGGGGATGTCTTTTACACACACACACACACACACACACACACACACACACACACACACACACAGACGAGAAGAAAAGAGAGAGAGAGAGAGAGAGAGAGAGAGAGAGAGAGAGACGCACACACACACGCATGCACGCACACACGCACGCACGCGCACGCACGCACGCACGCACTCCCCCCCCCCCCCCCCCACACACACACACGCACCCACCCATACACACACACACACACACACACACACACACACGCACGCACGCACGCACGCACGCACGCACGCAACACACACACACACACACACACACACACACACACACACACAGAGGGGATTCTCTCTGGCGCTGAAGAGGTCCTTCACATTGTTCACTTTGCACCGGCAGAGGAGCGGGCGGGGTAACTGCACCAGCATCAGTCACACCACGTGACGCCCTGACACTCCAGTCAAGAGCCGACCCCGAGAACTAAGCTATTACCCTGCGCATTCTTCATTAACACGGACACTTCGGATGCTGTGTGATGTTGTCAGTCAAAGAATAGGTCAAATGGAAAAGGTCGTTAAACAGACAATCACAACAGCGACTCATCCGATGGGAAGCACGTGGGAATGGGCACGCGTACATACATACATGCATACATACATACACATGCCAACGAAATCAGCTTGGCTTTCAACGTAGTTCTTCTTTCTAATCTTACGTCCACTTTGCGAACACGCACACCTTGAGAACGATGATGAGCTGGGATGGAAATATAGAGGATGGGTTAGGAGTGGGTGGGGGTGGTGATGATGGATGGGTGGTGATGGTGGAAGAATAAGTGCTTAGGGTACTCATCTATAGTTACCTCAGCTACGGAGACAAAACGCATTAGGGCTAGATTTCACTCTCGTCTGGAAGTGTGTAATTCTTGCACCAGCCAGTGACTACTTCAGCTTATTTTGTGGAGCACGGTGTCTTTACCACTAGGGATATCTTAAACGTAATTCTATCTTCAAATTCTTGTGGAGCTCCATTCCAGAATGCTGGCTTCCTAGGCATGTATTTTCACCCTCCTCCTTTTGATTTCTGGGTACTAATCAATATTCTTACCAGGTGGGCATTGTGAGATTGAGGACAGGACACTCCAGGCTCAAACACTTGTTTACAAAATTCCACATTGGCGAGTCTTTAGGATGCCCATGCGGTACAGCCCCCAATGACTGTGAACACTTCCTGCAGGACTGTTCCAACACATAAAAAGCTAAGAGCACAGACCTGGCCTGCTGACACATCGACGAGGGAGCTCTATGGATCTCTGGAGGGTCTCCGCCGTACAGCAGCCTTCGTCACAGCCTCTGGGGTTCCTGTCAGAGTATACGAGGAAGAAGAAAACTTTTTACATTACCCTTCCCAGAAAGCTTCTCTTTGATTCTTGGAGACACTGGAAATAGTAGGTAACCAGGATATCCAGTGGCATGTCTGATGATCTCCCAATAAAGCGAAACAACTGTTGTTTGTGAATCTTTTCGACCTGCACTGTGGTGGAACTTTAAAGCATGCAGAGCGCTCACTGGAAAAAAGAATTCCTTTTGGTGCCCCATTCCTCATCAATACATGTGTCTCTTTAACAATTACTGGAATGTCTTTTGACGTTGGCACTATCCTTTCTATGGGGGTGAAAAGCAGTAGAGCCGAGATATCCATCTATCTGTCTATTGTCTGTCTTTCCGTCTGTCTGTCTATGTATATCCATCTATCTGTCTATTGTCTGTCTTTCCGTCTGTCTGTCTATGTATATCCATCTATCTGTCTATTGTCTGTCTTTCGTCTGTCTGTCTATGTATATCCATCTATCTGTCTATTGTCTGTCTTTCCGTCTGTCTGTCTATGTATATCCATCTATCTGTCTATTGTCTGTCTTTCCGTCTGTCTGTCTATGTATATCCATCTATCTGTCTATTGTCTGTCTTTCCGTCTGTCTGTCTATGTATATCCATCTATCTGTTATTGTCTGTCTATGTATCCACCATTACAGCCGAGCTCTCTCTCTCTCTCTCTCTCTCTCTCTCTCTCTCTCTCTCTCCTCTCTCTCTCTCTCTCTCTCTCTCTCTCTCTCTCTACTTGTTTATCAATCCGTCTCTCTGTCTGTCTATCTATGTATGAGTCAATTACTTAATCAATCAGCCAATCTTTGTATCAATCTGTCCATCTAACTTAAACAATATTTACACCTTTAGATTTCACCATGGACTTGAATCTGCAATTGTATTCTAAATTCATACGTTGATGAAACAAATAGTGGAGGGGGAAAATGGCAGGCAGTCCATTCCTCCATCATGAAGACAAGGACTTGACACACAGGTCATAGAAAACTGATCAGTGTATGTGGAATGGGTCGGTGGTGGAGAAAATAGGAGTGAAGAAGAAGGATATGTACGCGCGCGCGCACACACACACACACACACACACACACACACACACACACATGTATATATATATATATATATATATATAATATCATATATGTATATTATGTTCAACAATTAAGTAGGGGGGGGGGGGGACAAGAGCAGGCTAACAATTCCTCCGTCATTACATTACAGACCTGGCAGAGATTAAACACAAAAAGAAGAAAAAGGAGGGGGGTGGGGGGTAGAAAGAAAATCCCAACGGAAAATCAGGGCAATATATCATAAATATTAAACCCTGTACTAGACAGCATATAGGAACCATTGTAATCCATCCTGAAGACCGAACTATTCATACCACCTGCTCCGAGACCTTTCGTCCGCTGGATCGGACTCATCAGGGAAGCACAGCTGATTTGTGTCCGTGCTCCCATGGCATCAAATGGAAATATACCACAGTCTGTAATTCTGTGGCGTTCTCACCACCAAGGGTTCAAAAATAGAATCCAATAGCATCCAACAAGCAGCCAGCAAAGGGTAGAAAAGTAAAACGAAAAGAAAGTGTGGTAAGGAATGTTACGGTGACAAACGTAGCTTTCTAGCAAACTGTACTATTTGTGCCGCCTCTCCAGAGTCGATATGAAGACAAAACCATTGGAATTGCCTCCCCTGAGTCAATACAGAGACAAAGGGCCGGAATAGCTCAGTGGTAAAGCGCCGGATTCGTAATTTTGGTGATCTTGGGGTTGCGGGTTCGAATCTCCGCCGCGCCGTTTCGGTACAGTGGGATTTTTCCCTCGGAGTTAACATTGGTTCTGACTCCATTTCCCATACAGTCCTTCGAATGAGACTATAAACCGAGGTTCCGTGTGTGAACGCACGCACATCTTGCACACGCCTAAAATCCCTTCACCAACTTCCGGAAGAGAAGGCCAGTTTGGCCGTTGGTATGGATGTCACGTTACACGTAGCATGCACCTTCCCCGAAGCTGGAGTGTGGCTGCCTTAATGGCGGAATACAAAAAAGAACGGTCATACACACAAAACTCTTGTAGGGTAGATGGGATTAATACTTACCTGTCTATACAGGGAGTGTCCGCAGGAGTATCAGCCTGCGTACGCAGGAAAAAACAAACAAACAAACAAAGACACAACCTTTCGTATGGCCTGTCCAGAACCGGCTTTCGTCCCCTAGCTATGACTCATCAGTGGAACTGGGCTGGTTGTGTTGACGGGTCATCCTTGGCAACAAAATGGGGATATAACCATTTACACTTCTGCGGGATTCTCAACAAGGGGACAGTTGTAAAATCAAATCCAGCTCTTATTCTTTGCTTTCTCGGGGTACTCACGTTCGACTTCGTTGCAACAGGCAAGGAAGGGGGCTGGGCAGTGTGGTCAAGCTACTGGCGTTGGAAGAAACCTGATGTTGGTTTTTTTTTTTGTGTGTTTATTTTTTTTTTCAATTATATTTTTTACCAGCCGACAATCGAAACAGAGTCTCTTTAGGGTTGTCACCTCGTTCCGAGAAAGAAGTCATGTACCACCAAACAAACAAACGAACAAATGCGAATAACACACAACACACACACACACACACACACACACACACACACACACACACACACAACAACACACACACACACATACACACACACACACACACACACACACACACACACACACACACACACACACACACACACAAATGCAAAGAAACAAACAAACCAGCAAATAAACAAATGCCGTCAATAATGGACATATTGACAGTGTCATTTTCATCATATTCGCTACACTTTTGTATGTTTCATTTTTTATTACTGTAGCTGTTATTCGTCTGAGTTTGTTTCCTATTTTCCCCCTTCCGTTTCGAAAAGTCAGACTTCGGTCTAGGACAATGAGTTCTGAACAGTGTCCGGCTGAGTGGACGTTAAACGTACTGACGGTTACAGAACAAGGAAGTTATCCCAAGCGAAATGATGTTGAAAATTACACAGCGATAAGCAGTCAAAAAATATATGCTGGACAACACACACACACACACACACACACACACACACACACACACACACACACAAAACACAACACAACACAACACACACACACATCCATACACACACACACACACACACACACACACACACACACACACACACACAAACAGAGAAGAGGAGAGAGAGAAAGAGAGAGAGAGAGAGAGAGAGAGAGAGAGAGAGAGAGAGAGAACTGGTTCTGCACAATGGTGACGAACTCTACCCGGAGAAGAATAGCCTAAAATTCACACAGAGAAATTTATGACACTACAGTTGGTTTCAAAATGGGGTGCCTGCAGCTAGAATTAAAAAAAAAGATTGTTAGTAGTTCTGTAAGACAACATGGACAAAGAGATTGCAGGAGAAAACACGACGCGTTTCGACCTCTTAGGTCTTCTTCAGGTAAAACAAGCAACACATTCAGGACAATGAAAACGAAGAACGAACAATCGATTCTCCTATTCAGCGCAAGATGGGCGTTGAATGACAGAAATTGACACAAGAGCAAAAACAGCAGTACTGCGCCGCTAAACAAAGGACCAAACACATGACAAAACAATGGAACTTGTTTTAGTCATTCGTTTAGCGGATCAGTAATTCGATTTGTGGTCTCGTTATGACGGTAGAGCTATGCAATAGAGCTACAGAAGCGTTTAGATGTCCGATAATTATCTAGGTGAGACTTCCAGTCAATGACGGCTTGATCATGTGGTGCTCGACCATCCAAGAGACTCAGGATCAAACCCCTGCAGCGCCAGAAAAAAAAAAGACAAAAAAGCCCAAAACAAACGAAACAAAGGGGCGACAGCGTACGGGGCATCCAGGACTCATGACCTGATTTCGGCGCGAACCCCTTCGAGAGTATTATGAGTTAAAGGGCCGGATCACTTGCCACGAGACAGCCTGATACCTTTCACGGCCATACTCTACTTAACAGCCCTCACTGCCTTCTTTACGCACGCACAACAAAGAACCGTTAGTCACCCGTGGGTGGGGGGGGGGGGGGGGGGAAGTGAGCCCGATGAGTTTGAGGATGACACCATACGTACCTCACTCACAAAAGGATTTCAAGCAGGGGTTAGATGCTATGACGGGTAATACCATCTTCTCGGCCACAAGATGGTCGATATTTTCAGCAGCCCCCCCCCCCCCCCACTCTCCATCTCTCTCTCTCTCTCTCTCTCTCTCTCTCTCTCTCTCTCTTGTGCCAGAGGGAAGATTGGCCACTCGAGAGCAGCCTGACGCCTTCTGTGCGACGGCGAAGGAAGGAGGAGGTAGGTCGAAGGAGGAGTAAGAGGGGGGGGGGTTATTATAGAGCCCGGAGGGGGGGGAGGGGGGGCGTCGGTGAAGGAGGAAGTGAGAAAGACTCCCTCCCCCTCCACCCCTCCTCCACCCCACCCCCACCCTCCCTCCATCACCCACCTTTTCTCCTCCTGCCTTGTGCCCTTTCATCTCGCTCCCGGCGCAGTCGTTTCTCAAGTGGCCAATCCCCTCCCACCCCCCCCCACCCCCACTCCTGCCCCCACTTTCACTCCGTGCCCACCCCCCATCCCCACCCCCCTCCCCCCACCCCGTTCTCGCAGAATCTTGGCCACACCCACTCCGTTGCGGCACGTGAGACACACGAGCATCTTTCTCTGTCTGTCTGTCTTGGAGTCAGATCAGCACACATAGTCTGCTGTCTAGTCGTCTTGCTCTACACACCAGACCAGTTCTTGTCATTGTTGCTTTTGTTGTTGTTGTTGTTTTTGTTGTTGTTGATTTTTAGCCCTGTACATAACACGAGCGCAGGTGCGGTTACATGGGGATTCCTTCACAAAGCAAAATCGTCTTGGTATTGACTAACGCGAAAGAAACAAAGGAACTGTACTGATATCGCTCCAAGCCTTGGTACATTGAACACTTCTACTGATCCTACTACGATTTTCTTCTCCTTCAAAGTGCGCGCGCGCGCGCGCGCGCGCGCGCGTGTGTGTGTGTGTGTGTGTGTGTGTGTGTTTTGTGTGTGTGTGTTGTGTATGAGTGTGTGAATGTGTGTGTGTGTGTGTGTGTGTGTGTGTGTGTGTGTGTGCCATTTAAGAATTTTTTTTTTTAAATTCAGTTATTATAAAGAAAGTTATCGTTATATCAAGTTATCTGCATATCTCTCATCTCCTTATGTATCCCTCTTCACCCCACCATCTCTGTCTGTCTGTCTGTCTGTCTGTCTGTCTCTCTCTCTCTCTCTGTCTCAAACATCCCCCTCCAACACACACACACACACACACACACACACACACACACACACACACACACACACACACACACACACGTGCGCCAGTTCGGACATCCATTTTGGGAGGGAGGAGGAGAGGAGGGGTCCGACATTCATAGCCCCTAATTTGTTGATGACACAAAATATGCAAAATATTCCAGTCTAATTAGAGCCTCAAATCACGAGGATAGTGAAACGGCTATAAATAAAACGAACCACGCAGTCTTCTGCAGGGCACAGATTTGGTTTATTTGTTTGTTTTCTTCTCTGCAAATAGAGGACCATCTTTCATAGTATCACACGGGGTATCGGAGTGATTGATCGATTCCTAGTCCAATACATATGATCACATTATTGGCCTGCGGGACAAAAAAAAAGAAAAAAAAAGAAGAGAAAATTGATGCTGGAGAAGTTTATCTCTTATTTGATTCTTCGCTTTCAACAACGATAGTAGACAGAAATAATGTCTCCAGCAGACAAAGGTAGAGGTTGACCCATGCAGAAGTTTAAATTACCTTGTATGGAATGGGTACTGAGCTAAAGAGACGGAGAAAGCGACATAGAATATCATTTCTGACTTCGTGAAACTGGCTAGTTTGTTTTTAAGCTGCTTTGGTGGTCATGTACACATTCGATTGTGACTATTTATAACAGGTCTAACTACACACAAGCCAGCTTGATTTTGTTTATCTTTGCTTTATTCAGACGGGGTGGTGCTGAAGACCACCCAGCGGAAGAAACTCGACGCTTTTGATACTAAGTGGCTACGTAAGATCTTGGGGATCAAATGGTCAGACTTTATACCAAATGAAGACGTCAGGGAGAGGCCCAAACAGCTCCCCGTGTCAACCATCGTCTGTAGACGGCGCCTCCGCTGGCTGGGTCATGTCTTCAGATTATCCTTATCAAGACCTGCAAACCAGGCCATGAAATGGACCCCAGCAGGCCAGAGTAATAAAGAGGACGACCCAGGATGAGCTGGCGACAGACAGTGGAGAGAGACCTCAGACTGGTTGACAGAGGATGGAGTGACACCAGCAGACTGGCTGAGGACCGTGCACAGTGGAGCGCCTTGACTGCCTCATGCGTCGCAAGACGCGGGAGCATCTAAGTGTAAGTGTAAGTAAGGTGGTGGAAAATGGGCGGAGGGAGTTATGAACTGTCTGATGTCAAGTATTGAATTTCAGAGAAGGCAAATGTTGAGAGGTAAACTCCAGACTGAAGTATGCTCATTAAGCTGTAGGCCCCGGCCACCATAAAAGTGTTAGCGCTGGAAGAAGGCGAGGAAGGCATGATTTGAAAGACTCACCAGTGCCTCCAAACCAAAATGCAAAATCTCATTACTTCCAGAAATCGCATCATCTCTCATCTTTGAAGCCCTTTTCCTTCTGTTGAAAACAAAGAAGGATTACACGAATCTTCGAATATGGTCGATGACTTAATGAATGTAAAACATTGAAAGCTATCTGTTATAAGACATGTGCCTGATTCACGTATGTCTGAAAGGGAGGTAACAGAACAGAATGCAGCACTTGTGGGAGTATATCTTTAAGTGAAGAACAAATTAAGGCATAAGCATCGCCACATTTTGTAGCTTATACGATGTACGGCCAAGCTGGAGACCCCTGCTCTAAATCTGCAATATATTTCAATTGTGTCCTATCCGAGACCCCCAATATAAATCTGAAATATATATTCAGCTATTTCCTATCTGAGCCTCTAACTCTAAATCTGCAATGTATTTCAACTGTTTCCTAACCGACACCCCTACTCTAAATCACCAATATATTATTTCACTTCTTTCATATCCGACAGTCCTAATCTAAATCTACAATATGTTTCAACTGTTTCATATGTCTGTCTACATCGAGACACGTAGGGAAGGGGAAGAAGGTTCTTGCATGCTGAACTTTTCGTTAGCTTTTGTAGTCTGTCAGGAAAACAACGACAACAACAACCATCACAACAAAAACAACAACAAAAACAACAACAGCAACAACAACAACACCAACATCAACACGCGTACAAAATCATGA
>CM065738.1:55506490-55511490 GCA_033310375.1 Conus canariensis | reverse complement strand
GTGACATGGCTTGTGTAATGTAATGATCTTAATCTTTGCTTTTGGTCTTATTGCACAAAGGACAATCATAAATGACATGCTTATCGCCTTTAGCTTCTTTGTATAGACTGCAAACCATTCTCTACGATGTCAATAGATGGCTTGAACACAGTTCCTTTCAGTGGTTAGAAGTACAAAGTATCACAATATAATTCACGAAATTCAGTGTGCATAAACCCAAAAGATATCAATCGCTCTCGAAAGTCATTCTGTGATAACACAGTTCGCCACTGTATGCAACAGAGAGCTTTCCCTTTCTTCAAAATTGATGTCTGTGAAACATTGTTTAAATGAACACACACACACACACACACACACACACACACACACACACACACACACACACACACAGAGTTTCTCTTCAATTTTGTTTAAACGAAGAGATAAAGATGTTTCTTAAATTTGATATTCAAATGAAAAAGTAAAAAAAAAAAAACCGTTCCTTTTTAGCTGTGTTTAAAGAAGCAAATAAAATATGTTTCTTTTAAGCTTTGTTAAACGAACAAATAAAAGATGTTCTGTTTAAACGAATAAATGAATTAAACGTTGTTTAAAGAACAAATTTTAAAAAAAGTTTCTTTTAAAAGTTCTTCAGATTAACAAAGAAAAAAGGTGCCATGAAAACGTCGTTGAAATGAACAAAGAAAAGATGTTTCTTTTAAACGTTGTTGAAACGAGCCAGCAAAAGATGCTTCCTTTCAATGTTGTTTAAACCAAAAAAAAAAAACAAACAAAAAAAAAAACAAATTCCCAAATGTTGTTTTTAGACGAGTTTTAAACGAAACGAGCAAAAGATGCTTTTTAAACATTGTTTGAATTTGGTAAAAAAAAAAAAAAGTTTTTGTAAACCGTTGTTTTAAAAGGAATAGATGAAAGGAGTTTCTTTTAGATGTTGCTTATAGCAAAAAATAAAGAGGTTTATTCTTTTAAGCGTTGCTTAAACAACACAAAAAGCTTCTTTAAACGTTGTGTAGTACGAACAAATAAAATGAATTTTTATTAAGAAAATTGTGGTTAACGAACAAATAAAATGATTTTTAAACAGTGTTAAATGAACGAACCGTTTATTTCAAATGTTGTTTAAACGATCAAACAGAAGATGTTTCTTTTAAACGTTGTTTTAAACGAACAAAGAAAATATCTTTCTTTTCAACGTTGTTTAACCGAACAAATAAAAGAAAATGTATCTTTTATGCGTTGTTTGAACGAATCACTGAAAGATATTTCTTTCAAACGATGTTTACATGAACAAATCAAGATATTCCAGTACCTGCATTCTGCGAATGCCAGGCGTCTAGACTACAAAGTAGCCTACATCTTTCACATGAAATGCCCAACATGTTTTACGTTTCTCATCAATGCCAAGTAGTATGGTGCATGCATACATATCATCCGTTTTTAGAACACTCAGCCAGTATTCGATGAATCTGACTGCATTTTTTACCTACAATGGGTGACGCCTATTTTCCATAGGTACATATTCATGCGCTTTAAATTGCCCATGAAGACATCGTTTTACAGCAAATTATCTCCAAGTCTTTGAAACTTTGCAAGCCGTCCATTTGCAAAGCATACAAAATGAGCAGAGGAGAGAGAGAGAGAGAGGAGAGAGAGAGAGAGAGAGAGAGAGAGAGAGAGAGAGAGAGTTTACCGGCCTGATAAATCACGGATAATGAATGATCTAAAGCAAGTTCAGCACATTCGAATTCAAGGTGCAGCATTCTTATGACGTCAGCATAAGCCAAATTTTCAGCTATGAACAGGAAGAGGCCAACATGTTGTCAAGTGCGTGGCAATCACGGTCGTGTTTCGAGGTGTACAATTTTTTTTTTCATGTCCGTAAAACAGTAAACAGAAAGTTATCAGTCTGTTATCATTCAGTTAGTCAACCGTTGGAACTAATCTAAAGATTCCATGAGGAGAAAAGACACAAAGTTGCTACTTGTATCAAGACCTGATCTCCTTCATTTTCGTCTTTAAATGATTGTCCGTTGAAAATAGAGCAGCATCTTAGTGTAGGTTGGAAGTAATCAGCAGTTTTACCCCTTACCTGTTTCCGCTCTGTCATTTAGTTATTATTATCATCATTATTATCAGTAGTAGTAGTAGTAGTATGACGAATACTTATATAGCGCCTATCCCAGGCTGGAGACCACGCTCTAAGCGCTTCACAATCCACACTCGTTTACACAACGGGCTGCCTACCTAGGTAGTGCCGACTGAAGAGCTGCCAGCTGGCGCTTCATTCAGTCGTTTCCCGTGTCATCCAGTCATCATCGTTTAATATCGTTCATTCATTTTCCTTATTTCCTTCATTCTTTCCATTTCTCACGCAGGATGCATGCTATGTGTAACGTGTCATCCATACCAACGGCCAAACTGGCCTTCTCTTCCGTAAGTTGGTGATGGGATCTGACGTGTGTGCAAGATGTTATGCGTGCGTTCACATACGGAACCTCGGTTTATAGTCTCATTGGAAGGACTGTACGGGAAATGGAGTCAGAACCAATGTTAACGCCGAGGGAAAAATCCACCTGTACCGAAACGGCCCGGCAGAGATTCGAACCCGCAACCCCAGGATCACCAAGATTACGAGTCCGGCGCTCTACCGCTGAGCTATTCCGGCCCTGTTATGCTATTGCATGAGCAGATCATGTTGACGTCATTAATTAGTTCGTCAACAGAGCAAAATGTTACCAACCACTGCTTGTTTCTAGTGTCATTTTCTAACACCTTTGAATAAGTCTTAAAGTGGCTATGTAAACAAAATGCAGAGTAAATTTCATCAGACGCGTATTATTTTACCACTCATTCTCTAATGTATACAGGAAGGATATAGAATGATCTTAACTTTATGTCACAAGATAACAGAATAAATTTCACCAGCCATGCATTATTTTATCTTGAATTCACGTAACAAGATGCAGAGTAAATTTCGTCAGCCATGCATTGTTTTATGTTAAATTCATGTTACAAGATGCAGAGTAAATTTCGTCAGCCATGTATGATTTTATCACTCGTTCTCTAATTGTTGCCACGATACACCTTAAATTGACTGCATTACGAGCTTAGTATGAAATGAAGGTAACAGTCATAATTGAACTTTACTCACACAAAACGCGGGTCGGATTATTACAGTATGGGGCTGGTTGACATGAAAATGGCAACTGGCCAGATCCTAAAACGTTGATTTGCTTATTTTTCTGATAAAAAAAAACCAACAGTTTTGTTGACATTTTTGTAAGAAATCAACAAACAAGCAAACCTGAAACAGACATCAGCGTTACAGAAAACTAACCCTGGCTCTAATCAAAGTAGCACTGATTTGTTCGTTGTTGTTGTTGTTGTTGTTGTCGCGCTGTTATTACTATTGTTGTTGTTGTTTTTGTCGCTGTTGTTATTGTTTGGATGTCTAAAACTCACTTTTATATCAGGTTTATATTGTATATTATGTGAGCGTTATTTGACATTCAGTTTCGAGAGTTTATTTGTCTGTTCTGGAAGTGTATTTGCGTTTTGGCTTGTTCAGTATGAAAGTCTTACTTTTTCGAAAACTCTGTTTTGCGTGCTTCTTGGTAAGGCGTGTGTGTGTGTGTGTGTGTGTGTGTGTGTGTGTGTGTGTGTGTGTGTGTGTGTGTGTGTGCGTGCGTGCGTGCGTGCGTGTGTGTGTGTGTGTGTGTGTGTGTGTGTGTGTGTGTGTGGTGTGTGTGTGTGTGTGTGCGCCCGCGCGCGCGCACGCGCCGGGCACGTGTGTGTGTGTGTGTGTGTGTGTGTGTGTGTGTGTGTGTGTGTGTGTGTCTTTTGACTTATTCAGACTTGTATAAGCGCTAAACTTTTCATTGATTTTGATTTGATTGTTGTTGCTTTTATTGTCTCTCGCCTTCCCAGCTCGTTTCACCACCTTCCCCCCACTTCCCACGCTATACACCCTCACCCTTTCCCCCCATCCCCTCCCTTTTTCCCATGCCCTCCCACAGGTCCCCTTCCAGCCCCCAGCCCCCAGTGAACTTTCTTTTGGTGAACTCTTTTCCAGTGAACTTTCTTTTCAGCGACACAACAACAAAATCTTAAGTGTTATGTTTGTCAGTTGGCCAGTGTGGCTTGAGAAAGGTTGAAATAAACCGAAATATTGCCATTGTCTCATGGGTGTTATATGGCTTCTATTTTTCATCTTCCTAAACTTTGTATTTAAGAGTTTGTCTCTCTCTGAGTTTATTTGCACTTTGGTGTCTTCAGTAAACTTTGTATCTGTGGATGGAACAAAGAATGATCTACTCCGACTGAAAAGCAGATCATAAACAATCGACACTGGGAGTGCTCTTTTGAAAAGAAAGCAAAATGTTACGAGCCGTCTAGCTCTCCTCTTATAATCCAGTTACCAAACAAGCACAGTACAGGAGGAAATCGGGCCCCAAACTCGGAAGACGAAAGCATCAACGATAATCAGCTTACAGCACAATTTACATCAGCCTCCGCTGTAAAGAGACGACAGGAAATTGATTGTGACAGCCATCTTGAGGGCCGTTATGAAACCGGAGCCATCTTTTTTTACTAAGAGTGATGGTTCTTTTCGCGGGCCGCCACTTTAGTGTCGTCTGCCAAATCCGTCGGCGAAGTCACGTGACTACCACACGCGTTTTTTTACAGCGAGTTTCGTATGACAGCCAGAGAAATTACGGACGAAAGTTCTCTTAACCCCTTCTCACTCTTCATCCTTTCCCTTCCGCCTTCCTCTCTTCATCCCCCCCCCCCCCCCCACTCTTCCCCTTCCCCCTTTCTCCCTTCATTCTCCTTCTCACTCACGCTGCTCCCTACCCTCTCCTCCGTTCACACACACACACACACACACACACACACACACACACACAACACACACACATTCCTTTTTCCCAAACACCGTCTCTCTCTCTCTCTCTGTCTCTCTCTCTCTCCTCCTCTCTCTCTCTCTCTCTCTCTCGTTT
>CM065738.1:55478990-55481490 GCA_033310375.1 Conus canariensis | reverse complement strand
TGACTATGAGAAGGCGTTTGACTCGATAAATTGGACATATATGAATAAGATACTTAAAGCTTTTGGGTTTGGGGAAGGTATATGCTGCTGGGTTTCGACATTTTATAAAAACATAAGATCCTATGTAGTTGTGAATGGGAAAGTATCTAAGAGTTTTGAAATAGAAAGAGGTTGTCGTCAGGGTGATCCCATTTCACCATATCTATTTGTTTTGTGTGCAGAAATTTTAGCATGTAAAATCAGGGAAGACGAGAGAATAAAAGGCATTGAAATACTCAATACGATGTTTAAAATCAGCCAATTTGCTGATGATACAGTGTTTACATTAGAAGGGGATAGGGTTTCGTATGAAAATCTGTTTAAAACTCTTAAAGAGTTTGAAGAAATTTCAGGACTAAAACTCAATTATGAAAAAACTGTAAACGTATGGCTAGGAAAACTAAAAAACTCAAAATGTGAGTATCTTTCTGAAAAGAAAATGAAATGGAATCCACCAAAATATAGGATACTAGGTATTTGGTTCACAGGAGACTTATCAAAAATGACAGAAATCAACACAGCAGATAAATTTATTGAAGTCAAACAATTGTTTAAAGTTTGTCAAAACGTATATGTACACCCCTAAGCAGGATTGCAGTACTGAAGTCCATGATTCTTTCAAAACTCATATACCTATGGATTCTGCTGCCTAATCCTCCAGAAGATGTAATAAATCAGCTTCAGAAAACATGTTTTGAATTTATATGGAATAAAAAAACTGACAAGATCAAAAGGAAATACGCAGTACTTCCTGTTGAAAATGGAGGTATAGGTGTTCCACATTTAAGCAAATATATACAAGCTTTAAAACTGACCTGGTTAAAAAGAATATACACGACAAATTCAAAATGGAAAACAATATTAAGTGCTACGTTCCCAGAAATAGATTCATTTGACGTCTACGGACCTAGAAAATTCCTCAGCAAAAAAATCAATAAATTTTGGAAAGACGTTTTCACTTCGTATGTTGATTTTGCGGATCAGGTATTTTTAAACAATTCGAATGAGTGTTAGCAGAGCCCTTATTCTGTAATGATAAGTTTAGAGTTGGTAATGACGTCATTTACTTTAAAAACTGGATAGCAAAACAGATATTCCTAGTTAAAGATGTTGTAAATCAAGATGGAAGTTTTCTCGATTATAAAACTTTTTCTGAAAAATATGATATCACTGTAAATTATCTCGAATTCATGGGCTGTATATCATCAATAAAAAGGTATTTAAGAAGTAGAAATATTAAAGTAACGAACAATACCTGTAATCTAAGAACGAAAGCACTACAAATAATATCAAGCGTTAAAAAGGGATCGAAACCTTTTTACAGCACTCTCGTTGAAAAAATAACAATATTTGACATAAGCTCCTTTGTAAAATGGGAAGATAAATTAAAAATTTTGGTAGATTGGGAAACAACAATGAAACAAGTGAAAAAAATTAAAGAAATTAAATTAAAATGGTTCCAAATAAGAATTTGTCACAATATTTTGGTTACAAATTGTATCTTAAAGAAAATGGGAATTCTTACCACTGATCTGTGTACATTTTGTGAATCCGAAACCGATTTAGTTCAACACTACTTGTGGCAGTGCCAGTTTGCGAAACATTTCTGGGGGGAACTAGAAAAAACATTAAAAGAAAGATGTGAACATTGCAGCAGAATAGAGTTTAATGTGGAGCTGGTTCTATTCGGAAATGATGAACATACAAAAACTGACGAAGTTTTTCAACACATTATCCTATGGACTAAACATTACATATATAGAAGCAGAATAAATAAAATAAAACCTACTGTCAATCATTTCTTGAGAGAACTTAATAATATATACAGGGTTGAAAAATATATGCATTATTCAGAAATGAAATACATGGAATTTGATAGAAAATGGTACCCTTATGAAAAACTACTTGTTAGGTCTATTGGAATGAGTTAGACGAGGAGGGAAAAAGAAAAAGAACGAGCAAAAAGTAGTCGGGGTAATAAGTAGCTAATGAAACTTATGAAAATATGTGTATACATGTGAAAACATTCTGACTAACCACTTTACCCTATTTGGACAGGCATACTGGACGTATTCATTCCTCGGGTGCCTCATGAATGAGAAAGAGTCAAGGTTGTACGTTTGTGACCTTTTTCTTTTTTTTTATTCTTCGTTGATTATTGAATGGACTATTTGATTTTTGTTTTCCTTTCATGTGTTTATACTTTTTCCCCTTTTACCCCCATCCCCTCCCTTGATTTAATGTACCAATTTGTATGATGTTTATTGTATGTTATGTCCATTATCCCTTTTGTTAATGTTGGAAAATCATTAAAAAAAAAAAAAAAAAAAAAAAACATCACATATGGCAATGCTTTTTATGTTTTGTTTTGTTTTTGTTTCTTGTTTGTTTCTTTGTTTGTTTCTCCAGTGTTTTCGGAGAAATTAGAATCGTTAGGAAAAAGAAAAGAAGAAAACATTGA
>CM065738.1:55468990-55473990 GCA_033310375.1 Conus canariensis | reverse complement strand
CTCATTTTGAGAAGCATTCATTTTATTTTTCCCCATTCACCCACTCAAGCACATACTGTTAGGCAGAATGATCTACCACTGCAGATATGAATGCTTATCTCCCCCTATTTCTTCAATCTAAGACATAAGAGCAGGCTTTGTTTATAATTGAAAATATATATATATTGTGTGTGTGTGTGTGTGTGTGTGTGTGTGTGGGGGGTGTGTGTGTGTGTGTGTGTGTGTACTTTAACGTGTACATGAATGTGCGATATGTCGTATATTTGTTGACATTTTAGAGACATTAACCTGGACAACTTGTGTGAATGCGTGTATGGTCTACAGTGCCTATAGTCCTACACTTTGTCATGTTGTTTATTACTGAGTGGTCCGCCAGTCTAATTGTAGATTCGTTAGGCTCTTTTTTCACCCTTTAAATGGTAAGAATTGAGACGAAATTTGATAGGCCCGTATAACACTCTTTTTTCACCCTTTAAATGGTAAGAATTGAGACGAAATTTGATAGGCCCAATTTTTCCTCTTTTTTACCCTTTTTTTGTAAGATCAAAGAGACAGTGGACTGCAATCCTCTTGCAATATCTGTGGTTTTGAAAGTTATTTAGTGTGTGATTCTCTTGTAGTTTACGTGGTGGCTGCCAGTTTTCTCTGTGCTGATTCTCTGTATTTATTATCAGTGTGTGTGCTGCATTCCTCTTGCTAGTTTATTATCAGTGGTGTGCTGCATTCCTCTTGCTAGTTTATTATCAGTGTGTGTGCTGCATTCCTCTTGCTAGTTTATTATCAGTGTGTGTGCTGCATTCCTCTTGCTAGTTTATTATCAGTGGGTGTGCTGCATTCCTCTTGCTAGTTTATTATCAGTGTGTGTGCTGCATTCCTCTTGCTAGAAGTTTTTTTTTTTCCCCACGCAGTTTTGAGCCGTCCTTTCGAGATTCGAGGAGGGTGGTGGTCGTGGTGGTATGTTTAAAATATTTCAGTCATTCGTGGCATTAATGGGGTAAAGGGAGGCTCCGGTTTCTCCACAGCTATTTTTCTTTTCTTTTTTTTTTTTTTTTTTGGTCTTTGGACAAGTAAGAATTCAGATATCCAAATACAAATTTAAGACATGTTAAATATGTTTTCATACCTATCTTGCTTCTGAAATTGGTGTTGCTTGCGTTTATGTGCTTCAGACAGAATTGAGGGGTATTGACAAGTGACACCTATATTTTTGTTGATGTCATTCAACTCTTCTCTCTCCCTCTCTGTCTGTCTGTCTGTCTGTCTGTCTGCCTCTCTCTCTCTCTCTCTCTCTCTCTTCTCTCTTCTCTGTATTCATTCCCACATTCTCAGTCTCTCTCTCACTCATTCTGTCACCAATTGTCCCTATCTCCTTATTTCTCTTTTGTGTTCCTCCCCCCCCCCTCTCTCTCTCTCTCTCTCTCTCTGTAATTAAATCTCTCTCTCTCTCTTTCTCTCTTTACACACACACACACACACACACACACACACACACACACCCCACACACACACACACACACACCACACACATACACACATGCGTGCGTGCACAGACACACAATGTACACGCGGGCGCGGGCGCTCGCACACACACATATACCAGCCCCCCCCCCCCCCCTTTCCACCAAACACGCACACATATACGCGCACGGACATTTACATCAATGCACGAACACACCCAAGTAGTGCGCGCTGACGCAGCAAGAGAGAGAGAGAGAGAGAGAGAGAGAGAAGAGAGAGAGAGAGAGAGAGAGAGAGAGAGAGAGAT
The DNA here is from genome assembly GCA_033310375.1 of Conus canariensis. Classification (NCBI taxonomy): domain Eukaryota; kingdom Metazoa; phylum Mollusca; class Gastropoda; order Neogastropoda; family Conidae; genus Conus; species Conus canariensis. Next base: position 55,472,225 of record CM065738.1, on the reverse strand, counting down.
GAAATGCAATGCGAATGCAGAGAGAGGAGAGAGAGAGAGAGAGAGAGAGAGAGAGAGAGAGAGAGAGAGAGAGAGAGAGAGAGAATGCAAATGCGAATGTGAATGCAGGAGAGAGAGAGAGAGAGAGAGAGAGAGAGAGAGAGAGAGAGAGAGAGAGAACTCTGAACTCTCTGAACTCTGAATGTTTTAATGAATAGGCCATTGGCCCATGTCATAGTGGGCTGTCACAAAGTATATATAGCAATAGAACTATTGGGCATATGGCATGAATAACACAAGCGTTGCACTCAAATTTCAAACATTTCACCCTTGGTTCAAAATACTGTGGCGCATCTTCAAAGCCTTGTCTAGAAAAAGCGCCAGGCGTACATTCAAAGATTTGTGTTCAGATGCAAACAACATTGTCAACTTAAACTGGGAGGGGACTGCTGTAGTACTTGGCTGGGATGTATTGTTCCCTTAATTCTTGATAAGCCGGACATTGCAATACAAAGTGGACTTCAGTTTCTTCTTGGCTTTCACAAAGCGGGCACATTAGTTCTTGTTCCATTAGGTTTCTCCTGAAAACGCATTTTGTGTACATTTAATTGCGACACTCCTAGCCTCATTCTAATCAGGCTTATTCTAGCCTTTAGATGGCTAACTGATGGTAGATAGGTGGCCAAAGTTAAATCAGACTTCAATGTCCTGTAAAGCTGGAAGCGATCACTCCGATTTATTTCAACAGACCACTGCATTTTATAGTCTTGGATCAATCTACTTCTCAACGCTTTCAAAAACTCCGTTTGGTTCCCAACCCCTTGATTCTCCCAAACTTCTTCAACTCCATACTTAGGAAGAAAGAAGCAGACATTAGATGCCCAAGTATTCTTATTCGTACCATGAAAATATAACAACATTTTGTAGACTTTATATGCCAATCGATGAGGTGGCATTTTCACAATTCTCAGCCAGTATTTAATACTTTTTAAAAATAAATTGACATGCAAAGGAAACCTACCTAATTCTCCATAGATCATTACATTAGGAGTTCTGACGCTCATATTCAAAAATCTTTTCATGGCAAAGAGGTGCACTTTTTCTACAATGTCGAGATTACCATATATGCCCCAGATTTCCGCCCCATAGCTAAGTATGGGGAATGGCCCTCAGATATGGGGGTTAGCTGCGATGTAAGTCAGGCTTGCCTGGCAGAATAAGCAGTCCCGGACCAACTGGCGATGTTCCTATCAGGACGGGGTGGGTCAACAGGTGGCACTGTTGTCCTCACTGAAATACCCCATGTGTCCTATGACGGGCTCATCATGCGGTCAAGAGGCGCGGTATAACCTCTAGCCCCGGGGTGGGATCCCGGAGAAACAATCCCCCTGTGCTCACAGGGCAGGACGCACGGGCCATGAGCTAAGGGTGAGGACCCCGAAAGAAAACTCCAGCTGAAGACGGAGGTATCGGGCCACTGGCGCAGCTTAAACCACGATACCACGCATATACGCCTCCATGATGATGCAGTCCACAGAATTTCGATGTGGCGCTCGACCTTCGGAGACCCGCCGGGGAGGTCGGGAAAGCCAAGCTGTATGGCACCCTGGAGGAGCTGCGACGGACGGCAGCCTTCATCGAGGACACCGGGCTGCTCATCTAACGGGATGGCGAACGAGGAAGAAGAAGAAGAAGCTAAGTATTGGCTGAATTTGAGTGTCGAACAACTTAAAGAATACAGTAGGCGATTTTTCTCCCACAGACCACAAAAGTTTGAAAATATTAATGACGCCTCTCTTTGCTTTGCTTGCCATATCATAGAGGGTATATGAAAAGGAAAGTCTGGTTGACATTATGATTCCTAGATATCTGTACATGTTTACAACATTCATCTTATTCTGACCAAAGAACCACTGTACATGCTCAGAGAGAGAGAGAGCGAGAGAGAGAGGGAGAGAACTTAGTTTCATTTAAAGCACAAATTCTCTTTCAAATGCACCTTTTTGGGTCAAGAGAATATAGCAAGAAAACAGGAGAAAAAGAATATTAGACAAGATCAACAACAGCAACAACATCCACAACAACAACAACAACAAAACAACAAGTTTGAATTAACAAAGATAATGAACTAAGCTTATTTTTTAAAAGCTTTGTTTTTCCCCCTCCTTGTCCTGGAGAGACCAGGACAATGCTAATGATTCTTTCTTTTATAAGGCTAAAAGTATTGATTTGCCTATTTTTCATACTTGCCATTACTATTCTACGAAGGTAGTATTAACTGACACAGCCTATGCATCAAAACCTGATCATACAAACAAAGAACAACAAACGAAATAAGCAAACAATAACATCCACCACCAAGAAGCCAGCAGTGGTATCATCAGTGAAATATGGAAATGAAAAAAAATCAGTTTAAAGTATTGAGAGAGAGAGAGAGAGAGAGAGAGAGAGAGAGAGAGAGAGAGATAATTTGTTCATATTTAGGCCATTGCCCCTCAAGAAGGGGCGCAAGAAACTACAATTATAGAAACACCCTAAGAACTACTTACACACAGACATAACCAACATGTGTTCAGAAACTATCCGATAATAACATAAGGGACCGCACTTTGGACACTTTAAATAAATAAATCTACAAATTTCTAACTGACTTGTTCATGAGTACATGCCGAAAGAAGTGCTAATCTGAAGTGATTTGAGACTTTGTAATATTTCAACGGTATACACTGAGCTCTTAAGTGTTGCAGGACAGGACGACTCAACACAAAATGCACGTCACTTTCTATCTTCTCTCTGCAAGTGGCGTAGTAGATCCGCATCGCTATGCAATCGGTGACGATAACAGTGCACTGCAATTTCAGAAATACCAAACTCTGAATCTGGTAGTTCCGTACTTTAAATGCCTGTACAGAGAGAGAGAGAGAGAGAGAGAGAGAGAGAGAGAGAGAGAGAGAGAGGAGCGTCATTGTGCATTTACACCTATCACAACAACCTCTTAACAGTCAGAGCCAACAAATCGCTCGCCGCTCCCCCCCCTCCCCCCCCCCCCCCCCCCCCCCCCCCCCCCCCCCCCCGGTTACTCCCAGCCCCTTTTCGCTACCCTGCTGTTAAAATCCCACTGATCATTCAACCCTCCCACCCCACCCCCTCCCCGCCACCCCCACCCCCATCCTCTGCCTTCTGATCACGTCATTGACAGCCGCCAGGGGGCACTGCTTTGATTAGGCGGCGCCGGGCCCTCAGCCTTCAGCGGCCG
>CM065738.1:55453990-55463990 GCA_033310375.1 Conus canariensis | reverse complement strand
ATATAAGAACTCCAAACGGAAACTGTCTCCTAGAAGAAGAAAGGTTGAACGCGGGGATCGTGTAAGACCGCAAGTGAAAGGGGAAGTCCAGAAAGTTTTATTTGTATGACAATCGCTTTCTCTCTCTCTCTCTCTTGTGTCTCTGTCACTCCGAGGTCAGCCTACCTCCTTGTCACTTGCAGAAGATACGACGTTATAGCTCGTTCTTCGTTTCCATTGTCCCGAGTGTCACTTCTCTCGCCTGAAGAAGACCCAACAAGTCGAAACGCGTCGTCTTTTGTCTGGCAATTTGTTTGTCTGTGTTATCTGGTGGATTTATTTAAACTTCATTTAAAAAAAAATAAAACAAAAGGAGTCATAGGAAAGAGGACATTGCAGACACTTTTTTCAGAAGGCAGGGACGCAGATCATACTTAATTAGCCCTGGGCATGAGAATTGGGACTAAAGCTGTACACGACAGGTAGGAATGATATGAGGTTCTTTTTAAGAGAAGGTCACTTTTTTTTTTAAAGTCGTGAATGTGCAAAATGGATTAACGGTGTGTGTGTGTGTGTGTGTGTGTGTGTGTGTGTGTGTGTGTGTGTGTGTGTGTGTGTGTGTGTGTGCTTAAAACGCGAAAAGTGAATTAAAAAGTCTGTTAGTAAGAAAAAAAAGTAATATTTTTGTTATGATATGAACAGTGAAACAGTATTTTAGGGTAAAATAGTAATATCTTTATGCATGTAAAAAGGCAATAACAGTTTCTGTTTGTTTTCTTTTATTTTCACTTTTTTTGGGGGGTGGGGAGTGGGGGGTGGGGGTGGGGGTGGGGGTGGTGGTAATGATATTACAGGTTCTGTTTTGTTTTCGTTTCAAAGAATGTCATATTTTTGTAATTAGTAAAAAACAAATTAATATACATAGAGATTTTAGTTGAAAGATCATGTTTCTATGTCTGCAATGAATGTGAAAAGTCAATTCTAAAAATCGACAGAAAGTGGACATTTATAATATGAAAAAAAAAATTTAAAGGATCGGTTAGTCAAGAGGAACACACCCCGCTGTCAAAGTATGACAGACGTCAGTTTACTTAACAGCGAGTCAACATCAAATTGTCGCACTGCCTTGTTATTACACCAATTCTCGCCACAGGCAGTCTGTAAATCTATATTGAGCCGCTACGCTCAACTTCATGTTAAAAGACTTCAGTCATATTCAAGCTAACTTACACAAGAAGCATTATTAATCTTAAATCGAACCCGCCATATTAGCAATGTTCCTTGTTTTAAAGAGAGAGAGAGAGAGAGAGAGAGAGAGAGAGAGAGAGAGAGAGAGAGAGAGAGAGAGAGAGAGAGAGAAAGACAAAGGAAAGAAAGAAAGAAACTGGAACACATTTCTAACAAAGGGAAAATCGTTTCGTTGTTGCACATTTACACTCAACTAGAAGCAGAGCAACAGGTCTCTCACTCCACCCAGAGAGTCATGTTGTCATCCATGCCCATTGGCATGATCGGATAATTATCTTCTTTCTTTCTTTCTTTATTTTATTTTATTGCTTTATTTATTTATTTTTGGAAAGATGACAGGTAGTCAAATGACGAAACAACAAAGTTTGGTGTGGGTCTGTTGGACGGGTCTGGTTCAATTACCGGATTAGAGAGATTCCAGTGTACAGATTCAACTCAAATTTTCCACTGAACATGACCACAGTGAAATTACTGTTTACCAATTCCTATCTGTCACCAAAGTCATATATTTTCGTGGAATATTAGAACTTTGTAGAGATGCGCATGTTGACCTTCCGTGTGTGTGTGTGTGTGTGTGTGTGTGTGTGTGTGTGTGTGTGTGTGTGTGTTTCCATGTCCTATCAAAATACCGTTCATGGGAAGTAACTCTGTCAGTCTGTACATACTACTATTCGCCCTGGTCGGAAAAAAAAATGATTCCCTTTCTCACTCATAAACTGACTCTCTCACGGATGTTCTCAAAACTCGAAATACATAAAAAGCCAGCGTACCGTCGGTGTATTTTCTCCCGTGATGCACAAACCACACCTATAGCGATCGTTCTTTTTCTTTTCAGGGTCCGGTTTCTTGGAACAAACTCCCAATATCTTTGCGTAGTTCAAACTCTCGGTCCTCTTTCAAGGCATCTTTTAAAACAACCCTCTTCACTTATCAACAGCAGTTCTTTCTGCCCTCCCTTTCCCTTGCGCATCAAATTGATTCTGAGACGTGTGTGTGTGTGTGTGTGTGTGTGTGTGTGTGTGTGTGTCTGTGTCTGTGTGTGCGTGCGTGGGTCTGTGTCAGTATGTACCCTTGTTTGTAGGTGTATGGTACTTACTGCAATTTCACCTTCTTATTGGTTTCATTTATGTTTTCTTTAACCCTTTCTGTATTTGTAAGCGCTTAGGGCTTATGATGTAAGATTAAGCGCCGTAAATGATCATTATTATTATCACTATTATCATCATTATCATTATCATTATTGATCTGTAGTTGTTGTTATTGTTGTTGGTGCTGTTGTTCTCTCCCCTCAACATTTTCTTCAGATCCGGGTTAGAGGGCAAAACTAGGATTTAATTGAGCTTGGCAGGGGTATATGTTTCCACAATGCCCATTTCCTTTACTGTAGTTTGTTTATTCGTTTCTTTGGTTTGTTTGCTTGTTTGCATACTTGCTTTTTGGTTGTGTGTGAGTGCGCGCGCGCGCACGTGTGTGTGTGTGTGTGTGTGTGTGTGTGTGTGTGTGTGTGTGTGTGTGTGTGTGTGTGTGTGTGTGTGTGCGCGCGAGCGCTGACGCATGTGTATTTGCGCGAGTGCGTGCGTGTTTTATTCTTCGAATCTTGCACTGTCTTGTTTCTGCCCGTGATGAAAAATCTGTGAATTCTAATCACTTTCGGCGTCCCTGTTTGCCTCGCTTGTCACATTGGCTTTGCTGGGCTGCAAACGGTGAACTTCTGCATTTCAACGGCAGCTTCTTGTGAGTATACGGAAAGCCCAATCGGCTGTACACAATGGAAGCTGAAAGAGAACAACTTTAGGTTTTACAACATGATGTTTAAAGACGTCAGTAAGATACACGGCATCAACCGTACGAAGGGAAAATACGCCAAAGCTGTCATCGCATGACATTTAGATAAAGGTACAGAATGCTGGGAAACTGCTTTACTTAAATTCTAGTGTGCAAAACAAACAAACAAAAAACAAACAAACAAAACCTTCAAAGTACAAAACATTGGTTCGAAGAAACTTCCTTTTTTAGCGGAAAAAAAAAAAATCTTGCACAGTGGTGGGTGACAAAAAAGGGGACATATGTGACGCACTCTCTGGATGACATGAAAGAGTTGGTCACTTTGGACGCATCAAACACCTGGGTGGAAGTTTCCCGTGATAATGCTAGGAGCAGGTATGGTGTCATTAATTTCTTTTAGGCAAGTCCGTCCATCATGTAAAGTGCATTGACCCTTGAACCCGCCACCCTAATGCAAAGCCAATCATAAGCCTGGGTTTCCTTACTCGATTTGATTGATGTTATCAGTCGACCAGCTGGTCTTGTCAAGTGGATCGTGCACCGCAAGAGATCCTTTCACAACATACCACTGGGCATATACCCTGGCGACAACAGAAGTGTCCGGAAATCCGACATCTCAGTTCTACATGTTTGGTCCTCCGAAAATTCTTCAGTCAGTCAGATAATGGACGCCGGTTCGTTGTGGAGGGAGGTGATCAGTGTGTTGACAATTCCATGGAAGGGTCTGGTCATACAACACATGGACCACCTCGCCCTCCGCATTCTCAGGGCTGTGTGGAACGTGGAAATGGGTACCTGCGGTTGAAATCAGAAGGAAAAAAAACGGATGGAAAATGATTGGGGAAACTGGATCCCAGGACTCAGGTTAGTCGTTCTTTTTATGAACTCTTCCGTATCAAAGACGAGAGACAGAACACCCCAGGAGCCTGTTGTTGTTGGACAGGTGCCGAGGTCATACTATGTCTCACCGGTAGTGCTAGAAAGGCGAGAGACGATCTACGAAGGAACTTTGAGAGATGATTGTGATCAATGATCAGAACTTTTCCAGATGATGTGATCCTTGATCAGAACTTTGTCAGATGATGTGATCATTGATCAGAACTTTGACAGATGATGTGATCCTTGATCAGAACTTTGACAGATGATGTGATCATTGATCGGAACTTTGTCAGATGATGTGATCATTGATCAGAACTTTCACCAGATGATGTGATCATTGATCAGAACTTTGTCAGATGACTGTGATCATTGATCAGAACTTTGACAGATGATGTGATCATTGATCAGAACTTTGACAGATGACTGTGATCATCGATAAGAACTTTCACCAGATGATGTGATCATTGCTTTGCCAGATGATGTGATCATTGATCAGAACTTTCACCAGATGATGTGAGCATTGAATAGAACTTTCACCAGATGATGTGATCATTGATCAGAACTGTGCCAGATAATGTGATCATTGATCAGAAGTTCGCCAGATGATGTGATCATTGATCAGAAGTTCGCCAGATGATGTGATCATTGATCAGAACTTTCACCAGATGATGTGATCATTGCTTTGTCAGATGATGTGATCATTGATCAGAACTGTGCCAGATGATGTGATCATTGATCAGAACTGTGCCAGATGATGTGAGCATTGATCAGAACTGTGCCAGATGATGTGAGCATGGATCAGAAGTTCGCCAGATGATGTGATCATTGATCAAAGGGCACTGATACAGGACCAGTGTTCGTTGGAACAAAAGCCCGAAGCGTACACCAGACGTACTGGATAGAGCCAGACTGCTTTGGTACCAGACCTCCCCTCACTGGTCCAGGGCCAGGTAGGTCTCCCCCACACAGGACCAGTCTCCGTTTGTTGTGGACCTCTCTGTATCACAGCAGGAGTACGTGACATGGCTACAATCTCGATCAGCACAGCACCTGTCTCCATCTGTTGTGGACCTGTCTGTATCGCAGCAGGAGTACGTGACATGGCTATAATCTCAGTCAGCACAGGACCAGTAGTCGCCTGTCTGTGTCACAGCAGGAGTATGTGACATGGCTGCAGTGCCAGCCTCAGTCAGCACAGAGGCAGCCTGTGGGTGGAGTACTGCAGCATCAGTCTGTGTCGGTGCCAGAGCAGTCACTGTCATTGCTCGACCAGCCAACGTCAATGCAGGTATGTAACTCACTTGTTTATTCGGGAAAGATTTCCTTTCTAACCCCTCCACCCCCCCCCCCCCCTCTCTCTCTCTCTCTCTCATTCGTGTGGGGTTTGGAAATGTAAACAGTGTGTGACGGAGGCTCCCGTTTATTATTGAAATCTTGTGGTCTGTGTGGTTCATTTTGATTATTGTTGTGTTTCATTATCATTATGCCAGCTTCGCCTATATTATTTCGGTCAGTGTGTGGACGTTTTGTGAGTGTCTTTATTTCTTTCATGTCTGAACTTAAACGAGAAAATGAAAGGTTAAAAGAACAAAATGACAAACTGAGTGAGAAGGTCCTACAGTTGGAACTGAAGAATGATGATTTAGAAGGTCGGTCCAAGAGGAATAATGTAATAATTCATGGCATACCTAGAAAGGAAAATGAGACTAAGCAGGACTGTGAGGGGCTGGTTCAGGATCTGATCACTGACCAACTCGAGCTGGCCAGTGACATTCAGTTCGACAGGCTTCACCGGCTGAACAGAAAACCTGACTCCCCCATCATCGGCTGTTGTACCTTCTACAAGGACAAAGAGCGACTACTGGGTGCTAGACGCAAGTTGCAGGGATCACGTGTATACATTAGTGAGGACTTTACCCAGCGTGTCAGGGAGATCAGGAAAAAACTCGTTCCTCATCTGAAGGCTGCAAAAAATGCCAATAAAAGGGTCTCTATGGTTTTTGACCATCTGATAATTGATGGTCAAAAGTACTACCTGGATCAGGCAGACAAACTTCAGCATGTCACTTAGGGACACGGCCGGCCTCATCATGAATATGTTAATTCATTGAAAATACCAAAATTTAATATTCATGAAATTGTGAACGAAAGAGAGGGAACGCAAGTTGGTCTGACACCGGCAGTGTGTGCATCGTCTGAGAAGAGCCCACGTGCAGGTCGAGCACTGGCAGGTAACACAGAGGTGTCGGTGGCAGGCGCTTGTGACAGTGTTCACACGGGTAATGCTGGCATCACTAAACACGTGATAGGAACACAGGCAGATGAAATGAGTTCGTTTGATAAAGTTGACAATGGGTCCACAGTTCGTGATGAAACAGATCTTCGTTCTAATAATTCTTCTATGGCCGCTTTGTCTAGCAGAGTAAATGTTTCTTTAATGAATGACAACTCTTCGTCTGTCTGTTCACATGTTTGTGCAGTAACGTCTGCAAGCAATTCTGACTGTGTTTATAACTATTGTGAAAGTAAGAAAGGTCAAGATCGTGTGAGAGGTCATGACAACGTAAACAGTCCATGTATGAATGGTAAACCCGTTATGTTTTTACACTGGAACGTTTGTGGTTTGCTTCCCAAGATTGCTGACGAAGATTTTGTGTCATATACTGTTTCTTTCGTTTGATTTGTTTTGTTGAGACATTTGTGGTTGATTTTCAATCTAGTGTGTATAGAAATTATAAAGTGTTCTGTAGACCAGCTACTCGTTTTACAAAACGAGGGAGGCGCTCTGGTGGGGTTATATGTCTGGTCAAAAAGGAATGTTTGCCATATATTCAAGAGGTATATACTGATCATAAAAACGTCATTATGTTTCTTATTCATAAGAGTCTTTTTGGCTTATCAAAGGATATTTTGTATGTTTGTGCGTATGTGCCACCAGAGAATTCGCCATATTATTCGTTTTGCGATATTGAAAATGGCATTACTGATCTAGAAGCCTGTATTGCTGATGCTCTACTAGTTCTGCCCGACGTGTTTTTACTTCTCTCTGGAGATCTAAATAGTAGAACATCTGATGTTCCACAAGACTTGAATGCACATGAAATTGTCAATAATTTTCAATTAAGCTACAGACCTGAGATGAGTGACAGAAACTCTGAAGATAAATGCTTAAACAGATATGGTAAGTTGTTGTTGAATATGTGTACATCACTGGGTCTATGTATTTTAAACGGTGTATGTAATGGTGACTGTCAAGGTCATTTTCACATACATATCAGAAACTGGAAGTAGTGTGAATGATTATTTCATAGCATCCTGTGATCTGTTTGCTGTCATCCATCTGTTTTGTAAACTTTATGTAGCTGAACGAACTGATTCTGACCATTTACCGTTGGAATTTAGCATTGGTTCTCTTCAGAACAATAGAAATGAGACATGTGAAATAAAAAAAGTTCAGTTTATTGAAAAATTCCAGTGGCAAGATAAACATGCTGATTTATTTAATGAGCAAATGAATAGCAAAGATACACTGTCGTTGTTTGGACGGGCTATTGCTCTCATTGACGAGGATGTTAATGCTGCCCTTGATGCTTTTAATGAGTGTATTATAAAACAAGCTGAATGCATGAAAAGACGAATTAGATTGGACGGTAGGAATGGGGACAGTGACTGGTATGATACAGAATGCACTAGTACTAAACTAAAGGCAAGAAGGCTTCTGCAGATATACAGGAGAATGCTAGATGAAGAAGATAACAAAACATATTGTCTTGCACGAAGAGAATACAAAAAATTGATCGAGAGGAAGAAAAAAGAAAATAACAGTTCTCTGCTATGTAACCTCGTAAATTCGGTGAATGACCAGCAAGAATTTTGGAAGCACTTGCGCAGAATATCTGTGAAAAGAGTGCATACATCCAATAATATAACTATTGATGACTGGTTTTCTCATTTTCATGAGCTTCTTGAAAATGGTGAAACCGAAGACGATGTTATTGATGTTATTAGCGAAGTAAATCTGTCTGAAAATAGTACCGAGTGTTCCTACTTTGATCGTCCAATTTCAAGAGAGGAGATTTCAACTGCAATGAAAAGGCTTAAAAACAGAAAATCTGCAGGGCCAGATGGAATTATTGGAGAATTACTGAAATTTGGTGGTAATGTTATTATTGATTTCTTTGTTAAGTTTTTCAATACACTTTTTGATAATGGGTTATTTCCAGAACGATGGACAGAGTCAATAATCGTGCCACTGTTTAAAAAGGGTGCAACTGATGTCCCTGGCAATTATAGAGGTATATCATTGGGTGACATCAGTAGTAAGGTATTTAGTTCAATAATCAATTGTAGGCTACAAGAATGGGTACGGCAAAATGACATCACAGGTGAACATCAAGCAGGGTTTAAGAAAGGTTACTCAACTATTGATCAGATGTTCACACTGTTAGCGTTAATACAGAAACAATTTTCACAGAACCGTAAATTATATGTTGCCTTTATTGATTTCGAAAAAGCTTTCGACTCTGTATCAAGATTATTGCTCTGGCCAGTACTCCAAAAGAATGGAATTCAAGGAAAACTCTACAAATGTATTAATAGTATGTATAGTAGTGTGAAAGCAAGAGTAAGATCTGGTGCTAGTTTTACTGACTATATCATGTGTACTAGAGGGGTAAAACAGGGTGATGCATGCAGCCCTGTACTTTTCTCCTTATTTATAAACGAGCTAGCCCTGGAAATAATAGAGAAAGGAAGGCACGGTGCAACATTGACTCCTGATTTCATGGAGTTGTTTATTTTGTTGTTAGCAGATGACATTGCCTTGCTTTCAGAAACACCAGTTGGGCTTCAAACACAACTGAATAGTCTATGGAGTGCATCTTCAAGACTTCAGCTTAAGGTCAATATGAAAAAGAGTAATGTTGTTGTATTCAGGAAAGGTGGTTATCTTGCAGCGAGTGAAAGGTGGTTTCTTAATGGAGAGGAAATGAAGATTGTCAACTGTTATAAGTATCTTGGTATATATTTCTCCACGAGACTTAGTTTTGTATTTGCTTGTGAAGACCTTGCAAGCCGAGCAAAGAACGCCTTGCTGTGTATTATGCAAAAGTTGTACACGCTTAAGAATAATTCCTTTGCAGTATTTTTGAAAATTTTTGATTATCAGGTTCTACCTATTGCCATGTACGGTGCTGAAATATGGGGATTAGATAAAGCAGTTGCTCGTATTGAAAAGGTTCACTTATTTGCATTAAAAAAATTTTTAGGGGTACAGCTTAAAACGCCGAATGATTTAGTGTACGGAGAGACAGGACGCTACCCTGTTTATGTAAATACGTCTGTTCGGTGTATTAGATATTGGCTTAAGTTATTACGTATGGATGGAAATAGACTGCCGGTGAAAGCTTACGAGATGTTGATGTGGCTAGACTCACGCGGTAAATATACATGGGTTTCAAGGATTCGAGAAACATTATTTCAGAATGGTTTTGGAATGGTATGGCTAAATCAAGGGGTTGAAAATGTCAATGCATTTCTGGATGAATTTCGCCAGAGGCTTATCGATTGCCGATGGCAAAACTGGAGTGAACATATCCAAGACAGTGACCGGTTTTCTTTATATAGAACTTTCAAATCATCAAGGAGCTGTGAAAGGTATCTTTTAATTGACATCGACAGACATATTAGATGTTATTTAACAAAATTTAGATTTGGAGTAACAGACATGGCAATACATCGGGACCGTTATAATCAGGTATCAACCAATTCTGTAGCATGCCCATTGTGTAATGACGCAATAGAAGATGAAGTACATGTTTTGTTTTGTTGCCCTAGTCTCTGTGAGCTTCGGCAACAATATATTCCAGGAAAATTTTATGCAAATCCATGTCTATTCAACGTGGCCTTATTGATGGCTAACAGTAACGAAATTGTACAGAAGAATGTATGCATTTATTTATATAAGGCATTTAAAAGGCGTGCGACTGTAGTTGAAGGATGTGAATGTTGATATTGAAGCATTTATATGTTGTACTCTATGATCAAAAGATGTTGGAATTTGTCATTATTATGTTGATGTATCCTTACTTTTTCTTGTTAAAGTGCCATT
>CM065738.1:55419391-55426891 GCA_033310375.1 Conus canariensis | reverse complement strand
TGTGTGTGTGTGTGTGTGTGTGTGTGTGAGTGTGAATGTGCGTGTGAGAGAGAGAGAGAGAGAGAGAGAGAGAGAGAGAGAGAGACAGACAGACAGACAGACAGACAGAGGCAGACAGGCAGACGGAGGAGGAGACTGAGAGAAAGAAACACACAGCTATACAAATACACTGACAGAGACACAACCCCCCCCCCCCCCCCCCCTCCCCCATCCACACGCACAAAGAAACGTATGCTACAAAATAGGTTTGTTGAATGTTCAAACGCACTGCACCAGAGATATTAGTTTAAAGAAGGAATGTAAAGTATATAAAAAATACCCACTCAGTTAAGCAAAATTGGAATGTGTCCCCCTCCCCCTCTCTCTCTGTGGTATTTTTTGTACTTAGATAAAAATGTTTTCTTATAAATCTTGATAGTATATATATATATATATTATATATATCAAGGATTTCATGGATACACATTTGAATTTTGAAACTCGCAACACACAGAAGTATGTTGGGCACAAAAAATACCCACAGCGGATTCCGGAAAACGTATGGATTTATGGGGGAAAAGACAGAGAGAAAGAGTGAGACCCCACTTCCCGGGTTTTTTTTTTTTTCCAGTTGATTCACTTGCGAGGCCAGTGCACACATACACAAAGAGAGAGGGAGAGAATACACGAGTGCACGATCTTAATCTGGATTAAACGACTTTTCGAATCCATTTGAGAAATTTACGGAAAAGTGCAAAGTGTGTTTTGACAATTTAGCTCATTATTTAAGCTTAAATGTTCCATTAAGACTTGTTCATGAATTTTTACAAGGTCGGTAACTTCTGTGTGTGTATATGTGTATGTATGTATATAAAATATATATATATATATATGAACAATATAAAAAAGTCCTTAAAAAATCTGAAGGTGCTCAACCCCTTGGGGAGCAACATCTGTTAAAAAATATTTTAAAAATGAAGTGGTAAAATCTACAAGCTTGTTTCTAGCGTTGTTATCTTCAGGATATATATATATAATATATATATATATAATATGACTGTAAAAGTATGCCGGGATCTTCGTCAAAATAAAGTGGGTTTACGAAAATAGCGAGTTGATAGGGGAGAAGATTCTAGCTATTTGACCATTTAGTATAACCAATTTCGAAAGGAAAATCAACACACACACAGAGACTAAGGATCACACATACAAGGGAGTTAACGTCAATGAAAATCTGTTCGTCTCTAGGATACACCATGCTGGATTATCTCCCTTTATACGCAATTTGCAGAATATATCAGGTTATGAATGTGAATGTCGTCACTAAGAGCATGATGGGTACAAAGATTGCCCGCGCACATATTGCTGTTCTGTATGAAATGGAGATACACCAATCTATAGTTATGTGACATTGTAACCACCAAGGGTTGAAAATAGAATCCAACAGCACCCCAAAGTAGGTAGCGAAAGGTACAAAGTAAAAACAAAGCAAAGTTTTGTAAACAATAAACAAGTAGGGTAACTCTTGCATTTCAGTTTTCAATAAAGTTTTGTAAGGAAATAAGTTGCTGAAAAACTGAAAGAATTATGTAAGCAGTATAAAATGTAGGGAACATATTTGAGCCTATGCTTGAGGATCCATTGGGATGCAAGGGAGGTTAAACTATCATGTTAAGAATTCACTCCAGAAAAACACCTTAAGGGGAGAGAACACTTGACAGATTCGAGATGTCTGAACAACGAAATTAACGTTACTGGATAATTGTAATGTATGGTTTTGAATCATTTTTTTAAAATTATTACAAATCTAATTATTACATTCTATAGATTCGAGATGTCTGAACAACGAAATTAACGTTACTCGATAATTATGATGTATGGTTTTGAATCACTTTTATCATGAAACTAATCATTATTTTCTATAGATTCAAGATGTCTAAACAACAAAATTAACGTTACTCGACAATTATAGCGCATGGTTTTGAATCACTGTTATTCATTAATCTAGTTATTATATTCTATTGTTAACCTTCTTGTGCTGATTTATCACTTATGTATGCGTGACGTTGCTTAATTCTGACGTAGTTTCCTTCATTGTTGACTGTTTAGCGTATTTCCGTGTTTCTTACATCCGTTTATTTACGTGTAAGAATCATTACCCTGTTACAGCAATTTCAATCAATGTATTTCTTATTTCTTTCTTCTTTTTTTTTCCCTTTATTTTGTGAATTTCTTTTCGCGTGTCTTCATGTATGTTGTCTTGTTTAGTTTTCCGCTCCCCCCCCCCCCTCCCCCCCCCCCCCCTCCCTTCCCCTCTCCCACCTTTCCCACGAAGAGTGACATTAGCTGCTTGCTTCCACGCGCGGTGTGAGTGTAGTTGTGATGGCAACTGTTGTCATTCTTAGCAGTTGTTGTTGTTGTTGTTGCCGTCGTCGTCGTCGTCGTTGTTGTTGTTGTTGTTGTTGATGATGATGATGATAATGGTAATGACGGTGATGATGATGATGATGATGATGGTGATAATGATGATGATGGTGATAGTGATGCTGCTGCTGCTGCTGTTGCTGCCGTTGCTGCTGCTGCTGTCGCTGCTGCTGCTGCTGTTGCTGGTGCTGCTGCTGATGATGATGATAAAGGGGATGATAATAGAAACATGTTTCCTGATGAAGTTGACCTGAAAGCCGACTTATATGAACACACGTTAAATACCAGTTCCACAGCTGTGAAATGTGGACCTCTCATTGTCTGTGATCCTCCACCAAATTGTCTGAGAGTGTAAATATTGGGTCAAGATTTTTTTATTTTCCAAATTGTTTGAAAAGAAAGAAAGAAAGAAAGAAAGAAAGAAGAAGAAGAAGAAGAAGAAGAAGAAGAAGAAGAAGCAGAAGCAGAAGAAGAAGAAGAAGAAGAAAGAGGCAGCAGCAAAACTAACGGACCAAAACATCCTCCTTGCTCTAGTGTGCTACTTCATCACTTCCTGCCGAAATCTAATAATTGAACATGAACTATTTCTCCTTCTTCTTCTCTTCTTCTTCTTCTTCTTTCTTCTTCTTCTCTCCGACCGTTTCTTCTCCTCCTCCTCCTTCTTCTTCATTTTTCCTCTTCTCTCTTCATTTGTCATTCTTTATTCTTGTTGTTGTTGTTGTTGTTGCTGTTGTTGTTGTTGTTGTTGTTGTTGTTCTTCTTCTTCTTCTTCTTCTTCTTCTTTTCTTTCTTCTCTTCTTCTTCTTCTTCCTCCTCCTCCTCCTCCTCCTCCTCCTCCTCCTCCTCCTCTTCTTCTCCTCCCCCACCACCTCCTCCTCCTCCTCCGCTTCGTCTTCATCTTCTTCGTCTCCTCCTCCTCCTCCTCCCTCCCCCCCCCCCCTCCCCTTTCCTCTTCTTTTTTTCTTCACCCCTTACTCTCTGTCTCCCGACTCTAATTGAATTGTGAAGCAGCAAAGTTACACAGCTAATTTGTTCTTCCTCTGGTGTCATTTTGATTTCATAGGACAATATTTGAGCGGCGAGGCTTCCCTCCTTTTGCATCGCCCCTCCTTTCAATTATGCAGTGGCAGCGGCGAAAAAGAAAATGATTCTCTTCTCTTCTGATATTTCTGGGTTCTTCTGTGTGTAATTAGATTTTAGGAGGCGCAGCATGGTGTGTGTGTGTGTGTGTGTGTGTGTGTGTGTGTGTGTGTGTGTGTGTGTGTGTGTGTGTGTGTGTTCGCGCGCGCGCGCACGCGCGTGCGCGTGGTTTCCAATCTCCCATGCAGGCAAGAAGCACAAACAACAAAGAAAAAAGATCCTACTGTTTTTACTCCATCTGTACCTCAGATTAGGGAACAGGGGAAAGCTCGGTACGTTCACGGGAGAAGCAATCAAGAGCAGGTCTCCCACATTCCCTGTCCATGCTGTCACCGCACATTCCGTCAACGCATCGGCTTGATCAGCCACCTGCGTATCTACAAATCATCCCCCCCCCCCTTTCCCGCCTCCCCCCCCCCCCCCCCCCCGCCCCCTCGCTCTCAACTCCAAGATGACTGAAGTGGTCCTCGTAGACTCGACGGGACAAACAACATTATTAATCTATTTTATTCATTGGTTTATACATGTGTTTATTGATTTTATTTCATTACCTATCGAGGAGATGGGGGATTTGGGGAGATTGTTCCCCCCACCCCCCACCCCCCCACCCCCACCGTCTTCTGCGCATGCCTGTTGAGGCAGACAAATGGATGCCACGCGTAGAGCTGGCTTGGAGTTATGCCCCTTGAAATGTTTCTCTAAGGAGGCAAGAGATACTATGCTTATGAACTTCATCAATTCCCCTCAGTCATTGACCCAGCCGGCTACCCCCCGAATCTTCATTTAAAAGCCAATGGAGACAAAAAGATTATCAACAAAGAAAATAAAACAAAATAACGACAACAAAAAGGGGAAAAACAGGGAAAAAATTACAGGGACGTATGTACAGTCAGTATATCGAAGTGGTTACATGATAAACCCTCTCTATATACACATACCAAAAAAAAAGAAAAAAAAGAAAAATGAAAACCGCGGTTCTATATCATCTTTATCTATGCATGGGAAGGGCATGAGCGCGCAGGGTTCGACGTGCAACCCCCCTCCCCCTCCCTCCCCCCGCCCTCTCCCCAGCCCTGCTCCCCGCTCTTTCTTCACCCCCCCCCCCCCCCCACTCTTCCAGACTTTCTGCACCGGCCATGCCAGCCTGTGAACAAAGTCTCCCTCTCAGCGCGGGCAAGTCTGGCAGCACTGCCTGGCCCACCGCGTGCTGCAGTGCCAGCGCGAGCAGCTGCTGAAGGCGTCCCCGTAAGGGCAGGCGTCATTTCCGGTGCGGAAGCCCAGACAGGTCTGGCAGCAGAAGTCCTGGTACCACTCGTCGAGGCAGAGGCTGGTGTAGGAGCTCACCACCTCCCCGCACGTCTGGTTCCTCCAGGCGAAGCCCGGCTTGTCTCCGGCGAAGCACTCGTCCGTCACCTCCTCGGGCACGTCGTCGAAGGGCACGCACTGGCCAGCCAAGCAGCGCTTGCCGGCGCCGCAGGGTAACCCGTCGACGGGGCCACGCCGGCGCAGTAGGTCTGGTTGACCAGGCACCAGAGGATCTGACAGACGCTGCGGCTCTGCGGGCGGTTGTAGAGGTGGCGGCAGACGTAAGAGTGGTTCCCGTGGGACATCTGGCACAGCTGGTCTCCGCTGTACAGCTGGCCCAGGTAGGGGGGTTCCACAGGTGGGGACCTGAAGGAAAAAAAGGGAGACAACCATCAAGCTGGGGGAACCTGTAAACAAAGGGAGACAACCATGAGACTGTAGGGAAACCTGAAATAAGGAAGACAACCATAAGCTGGGGATTTGAAGAAAACAAAGGGGGACAACTATGAGGCTCGGGGAACCTGAGAACAAAGGGAGACAACCACTAGGCTGGGTACCTGTTAAAAGGGAGGCAACCATGAGACTGAGGGGCCTGACAACAAAGGGAGACAACGATGAGGCTGGGTACCTGAAAAAGGGAGACAACCATGAGGTTGGGGACTTGAAGAAAACAAAGGGAGAAAACCATGAGGTTCAGGGACCTGAAAACAAAGGCAGACAACCATGAGGCTGGGGACTTGAAGAAAACAAAGGGAGACAACCATTCGGCTCGGGACTTGGAAAAAATAAAGGGGACAACCATGAAGCTGGGAGAACCTGAGAACAGAGGGAGACAACCACGAGGCTGGACACCTGAAAACAAAGGAGAAAACCATGAGGTTGGGGGACCTGAAAACAAAGGGAGACAACCATGAAGCTGGGGGACATGAAAACAATGGGAGTCAACCATGAGGCTGGGGACCTGAGAAAAGGGAGACAACCATGAGGCTGGGGACCTGAGGAAAGGGAGACAACCATGAGGCTGGAGACCTGAATAAGAAAGGGAGACAACCATGAGGCTGTGGACCTGAGGAAAGGGAGACAACCACTAGGCTGGGGACATGAAAAAAGGGAGACAACCATGATGCTGGGGACATGGGAAAGAAGGGAGACAACCCTGAAGCTGGGGACTTGAAGAAAACAAGGGGGAACAACCATGAGGCTGGGGATAGGGAAAACAAACCAACAAAACAAAAACAAAACACAAACAAAAAAATGGGGGGGGGGGGGGGGGGGGGGGGAGACTACCATGAGGCTCCTGTTTTATGGAGGATGAAGGATTCCTCTCTCTGGTTCTGATCTGATGGACGGCAGAAGGCTGCCAATCTGTCAGAATGATTTTGTCATGTGGAGAGTTTCACATTGGGATGACTGCTGGCAGAAACGGAGACAAGAGCTAAAAAAAAAAAAAGAAGAAAAACAAAACAAAACAAAACAAAACAAAACCAGAATTACTGGGCTGGACGAAGGAAGGAACGAACTCATTACAAAACAGCAGACACAACGCGTTTCGACCTAGACGGTCTTCTTCAGGCAGGACAAGGAGCAACGAAGAAACAAAGGGCGAACAGACTGGTTAGTTGTCCTCTTCGATAGGGGTGTGAAATTTGCTCTTGGGTCAAGAACTCAAAACCACGAACTGCAAATGACATTGAAGCGGAGAAGATACAGGATAGAATACCGCCACCACCACCGCCACCACCGCCACCGCCACAACCCCACCACCATCACCACTACTACCACCACCACAATAATAATAATAATATCATCATCATCATCATCATCATCATCATGAGAAGAAGAAGAAGAAGAAGAAGAAGAAGAAGAAGAAGAAGAAGAAGAAGAAAATATACAATAATAACGGTAATAACACAACACACACACACACACACACACACACACACACACACACACACACACACACACACACACACACTCTCTCTCTCTCTCTCTCTTCTTTCTCTCTCTCTCTCTCTCTCCCTCCCTCTCTCTCCCTTTCCCTCCCTTTCTATCTCTCTCTCCCTCTCTTCTCTCTCCCTCTCTCTCTCTCCCCCTCCCTTCCTCTCTCTCAATACAGCCCCCCTCTCTCTCCCTCCTCCCTCCCTCCCCCTCTCTCTCTCCCTCCTTCCCTCTCTCTCTCTCCCTCCCTCCCACTCTCTCTCCTTCCTCCCTCCCTCTCCTCTATCTCTCTCTCCCTCTCTTTCTCTCCCCCTCTCTCTCTCCCTCCCTCCTCCCTCCATCTCTCTCTCTCTCTCTCTCTCTCTCTCTCTCTCTCTCTCTCTCTCTCTCTCTCTCAGACAAGCAACTATTGGCAACCTGGTGCTGTCCTCTGACAGACAGTCGTAGGAGTCCTGCAGCTGTTGCAGCTTGTTGGCGATGTCGCGGCCGGAGCAGGTGGAGTAGTTCCAGTGGTTGGGAGAGGTGCCGATGTTGTTGGCGTTCATGATGTAGCCAGAGGAGCTATTGCACCCGTTGTTCAGGCCGCCGTCGTGCTTCGCCGACAGCGAGTGACTCACTTCATGAGCCACCACCTGAGCCACCGGGGGAACCCATGGACAGAGGGTGGTTAGGGTGTTGTTGGGTCGTGAGCATGTCTTTCTCTGTAGGTTATAG
>CM065738.1:55411891-55414391 GCA_033310375.1 Conus canariensis | reverse complement strand
TTATCTCTGCAAACCGAGTCAAATGCCTTGCGAAAATCAATAAAAGCAACATATAATTTTCTGTGCCTTAAAAGCTGTTTCTGAATCATAGAAAAAAGTGTAAAAATATGATCAGTGGTACTGTGATCTGGTCTAAAGCCAGCTTGTTCCTCACCAATAACATTGTTCATTTCAATCCAGTCAGTAATACGCTTATTTAAAACGTAACTGTACAGCTTGCTACTGATGTCAAGCAAAGAAATTCCTCTGAAATTATCTGGAACAGAGGGGTCACCTTTTTATGTAATGGTAGTAAAATTGACAATGACCAAGCATCTGGAAATAAGCCCTTGTCAAAAAGATAGTTGAAAAGCTTCGTGAGAAATGGTAAAACCTGTTCACAACTACATTTGTAAAATTCTCCAATAAGACCATCAGGCCCAGCTGCTTTGTGATACTTCAAGGCACCAATAGCTGAGCGTATCTCGTGAGAAATAATTGGTACATTTAGACATTCACAATCAAGAAATACAGAATTCCCTAGTTCACCAACAACCTCGTCAGACAAATCGAAAGAATCAACATCATTTACAGAGTTGAAAACATTCTTAAACTGATCATACCACCGTTCTTTTGAAACATTTACACCGGTAGCTCCTCTTGCACGCACAGCACGTATAGTGTCCCAAAATTTACGTGGGTCATTGGAACAGTTATTAAGATTATTAATGATACTATCACGATGCGTTCGCCTTTTATCTGCTAAAAGTTGTTTGTACTGTCTTTGTTTTCACAGTAAAAGAGTCTATCTTCCACAAAGTTAGAATATTGACATTTGCGGAGACGTTGCCTCAGGAGTCGACGACTTTGCCGACACTCAAGGTCAAACCAAATCCGCAATTTTTCCACACCCACAGTATGCGTCATCAGCATACTCTCACCAGCCTTACGTAGACAATCATTAAACTGGGCAAGGGCTAAGTTCACATCAGTGTTTATCAGATCAGTAGCTACATTTAATTTGTCTTTAATTTCATGTGACTGCATTGAATTTAAAAATATGTCTTTCATGTCATCTTTCCACTTATATTTACTTAGCTGTGCAGTTTGTTTTGGTAAATGTGCAGTGGAAACAATAGTCGAATCGGCCATGAATTTAAGCTCAACAATTGTATGTCTTGATTCAATCAGGGGTACTACATTAAACCTCTGGCAAAATGGCAACAGGGTGCGGGAAACAATAAAATAATCTACAACACTTGAGCCATTAGGTGAAGTGTACGTAAAGTGCCCAGGAAACCCATAAGATTTAACACCATTCAAAATACACAGACCAAATTCTTCACAGACATTTAGTAACAGGCGACCAAAAGCATTAACGGACAAATCGCGAGAAACACGTGCAGTTCTCTCATCAGCTTCTGGATTATCGTCTGCTGAATCAGTCAGATCTGCCAGATTCTGAGTTGGATCACCAAAGTCGGCTTGTAGGGAGCCAGTTCTTGCGTTCAGATCACCACAGATAATGATAGGTAAATCACTATGCTCTCTCATAAGTTCAAGCAGGCAGTCCTCTAATAATGAAACACCATTGTAAATGTCAGTCTCTTCATAGTAAGGAGAGGTTTCAGGTGGCAAGTAACAGCCTACCAACAAACAATCAGTTTCTGTGGCTACAATATGTTTAGAAAGCTTCAAGGAGACAATGTTATCTATCTCGGTCTCTATTCTTTCAATAAAATGACATAAATTCTTTCTAACCAAAAAACCAACTCCACCTGATAAACGCCCGTGAATGTATAGAGGAGGAGAGAGAGAGAGAGAGAGAGAGAGAGAGAGAGAGAGAGAGAGAGAGAGAGAGAGAAGAGAGAGAGAATGACAACACTAACACACGAACATCAGTACAAATCATAGAACTGATTATAACTAGAAACACACACAGAGAGAGAGAGAGAGAGAGAGAGAGAGAGAGAGAGAGAGAGAGAGAGAGAGAGAGAGACAGACAGACAGACAGACAGACAGACAGAAGACAGAGAGAGAGAGAGAGAGAGAGAGAGAGAGAGAGAGAGAGAGAGAGAGACTGACAACACTAACACACGAACATCAGCACAGACCACAGAACTGATTATAACAAGAACAGAGAGAGAGAGAGAGAGAGAGAGAGAGAGAGAGGAGAGAGAGAGAGAGAAGAGAGAGAGAGAGAGAGAGAGAGAGAGAGAGACTAACAACACTAACACACGAACATCAGTACAAACCATAGAACTGATTATAACTAGAACAGGAGAGAGAGAGAGAGAGAGAGAGAGAGAGAGAGAACAGGCAGACAGACAGACAGACAGACAGACAGACAGACTGACAGACGTACCACAGCAGGGATGCCGTTGATGATGTTTTCCACCACGGACACGGAGTCCGAGCGACACATGGTGTTCATGTAGGCGTAGCCCTCGTGTCCATTGCTGTCCTCCGCAGACAGGTCCAAACCTGCAGCACGTGCACAACAACGACAACTGCCACCACT
>CM065738.1:55401891-55404391 GCA_033310375.1 Conus canariensis | reverse complement strand
TGATGTGTTTTACTGTGTCAGTTTGACAGGCTCGAAGAGATTGCCTGTGGTTGGTCAGGTTTTATTGACGAACACTGGAATCCATGTCAAAGAGACAATGATACTATACCAACGTTAGCCTCAACAGACCTGCTCCGGGAAGGAAAAAAAAAAAAAAAAAACCAAGGGAAGAGAACGCCTGATTTGGATAGCAAACAGAGTTATCTTTTCTCAGTATATGGGTCACTATCATCATGCAATTATGCGAGTGTCATTCAGTAAACAAAAACAGCAGACCAACCCAAGACATGTTGATCTGAATCGATGGATGATCGTTCATGAAGTCAAGCTGTTTTGTGACAGTGTTTGTATTAAAGGCGCACTGGGGGCCGGTGGAGCGCCGGACTCGTAATAATTATTGGTGATCCTGGGATTGCAGGTTCGAATCCCCGCTGGGCCATTTCGGTACAGGGGGATTTTTCCCTCGGAGTTGACATTGGTTCTGACTCCATTTCCCATACAGTCCTTCGAATGAGACTATAAAACGAGGTTCCGTGTGTGAACGCACGCATAACATCTTGCACACACGTCAAATCCCATCACCAACTTTCGGAAGAGAAGGCCAGTTTGGCCGTTGGTATGGATGACACGTTACACATAGCATGCACCTTCCCGGAAGTTGGAGTTTGGCTGCCTTAATGGCGGGATGAAAAAAACCGGTAATACACACACCACTCCACTGCCTTTGCTGGATAGATGGGATTCATCCATACAGGGAGTGTCCGCAGGAGTATCAGCTTGCGTACGCAAAAAAAAAAAAAAAAAAGAAAAAAAAAGAAAAAAAAGAAAGGCGCACCGTTTTACACCCAAGGTTAGGTATTTTCTCTCTCTGAATGAACTATTAAGCTGCCTATTGGCGCGCAGTAGTTTCTGCTTCGAAAAGGGAAGATAACGCTTGTCTTGCCATTGCAAACAGAGTTACCTTTTCTCAGTTTATGAGCCAAGCAGCTATGCGTAGAAAGTTCAATACTTGATTTGAAGTGCACGTCAGGATCACGATGTGGATATCCAGGTGTTTTTGGTTTGTTTGTTTGTTTTTGTTGTTGAATATATATATTTTAAAGAAGTATTAGTAAGTCCGCCAGGTAACAGGGCCAAACAATGTACAAGACCAAAGTCGACGCGTTTCGGCCTCTTACAGGGTCTTCTTCAGGCAAGGATAATGAACATTCAGGACAACGAAAATGAAGAACGAGCAATCACCTCTCTTCTCCAATTAGGAGCCAGATGGACATTGGGATTTGCACTGTCTGACTGGCAGGTGCACCGCTCCACACCTACGCATGGTAATTTTCTCTGACTGACCAATTAAGCTGATTGATTGAGCCAAATTGCTTCAGGCGCGCCCACCAGCTGCATCTGTCCCATGAAACTAGCCAGGGGTGGGTGGGGGTTGGGGGGTTAGGGGTTGGGGAGGGGGGTCACTTTGCTGAACGCAAGTTCTGATACTGATTACCTCCCTTGCAGATTTTCGTACGCCGTCTACAGTCAAGAAAAAAAAAAGAGAAAAAGAGAGAAAAAAAAAAAAAACAAGAAAAAAGAAAAAAAAACGTGGTCGCAGAGAAGCGATAAAAAAAATTCCAGATTCACTGTTTATGCTTCACACGAGGCAGGCCTTTTTTTTTTTTTATCCCTTTCCACCAGATCTTGATTAACCATGTCAGCCCTGACGTTGTGAGCTGGCTGTGCAATCATCTCTTGACACAGTTCAAATTGAACTTGACACAGTTCAAATTTTGAGAAAAAAATGTTAGTTATTCCACAAGACAATATGGACAAACCGATTGCAAGACATGCCTGTTTGTCCGTGATTATTCTCTTGCGGAATAACTAACAATTCTTTAACAACAACAACAAAAAATGTTTCAATTTCTGCCAGCAATTACCTCACTCTGAAATTGACACCTTTTTTTTTTCCAGGTGGATGATAGGATCTGCTTTATATGCAAACTATCATAACTCTGGATCGGAACATAAACAAGGGCATACGACTACAGAAGCAGCGTGATTTTTCTATAGAATATCAGATTTTTGAAAAATTATTTAGTAACGCATATTTTTGTTTGTTTGTTCTTATTAACTAGCAGGCCGAACAGATGCTTCATTCTTTCATCATTTCTTCTTCTTCCAACACGCTGTATTGTTATACGCTTAAATGGAAAAAAAAAAAACAGCAACAAAAAAAACTTGACTTACTACTACAGTGATTTCTTTTTTTTTTCTTCTGCACAACGTTTATTTCTGAAGACTGCTTGTATTTCTTTTAAGAGTTGTTTGCTGAAGATCGTCCACGACCTTTTCAATAAACACGTGTCAGCATACTGTGACCTCACTTCATTGGCTTCTGACGTCAGAAGGAAAACTTTGAGGGGGAGACAAAAACCTCACCAAATCATTCTCAATTCGTTTACCTAAGGCAGCATACGATACAAGAAGAAAATGCGTTCACAATATTACCTCC
>CM065738.1:55393397-55401791 GCA_033310375.1 Conus canariensis | reverse complement strand
TAAGTTTTCAGTCAAAAAAAATTGCTGGTAGCCTGTTTGTTGTTGAAAAGTCAAAATGCGAGATGATTATCTGTCAAAGTCATTACATCCCCAAAGCTGTTCTTAATATTTGGGAATTTGCTTTAAAAACGAAACAAACAGATATTAAAACCCACACAAAACAATCTAATAATTTGATGAAAGAAAAAATTTTCACTGTTCATCTAAAAATGTTAAAAATTTGTCCTATTACACCCTTTCTTTTTAACACTTTGATTAAAAATAAAAATGAAAACCTTTGGGTTTTGAAATGAATATGAAACCCCATACAACCACACTTATTGACATTTTTGGTTTGGGCAAAACCCCCCCCCCCTTCCCCCGTATGATGTCATTACCCCTAAACAAAAATAAAAAAACCCAAAACAAAACAAAACAAAACCAGTGTTTATGATGAAACAAAGTACATTGGGGTTTAAATCTTTACCCAAAAGACTGCGAGGGAAACATATGAGGGCTTTAAACTGCGGTGCACCCTGCTTAGTTAAAAGTGTAATAAGCGGGTATTTACACGAACTGCATAGTCTTTTCCCGGGGCCCCGTACCCATGACTCAACTTTACAAAAACTCTGTATACGCATGTCGCGTCTCCCTCGGGTGTTGGAGTTCTGCTGTTTGGCACCGATCGGCATGGGGTTGGGACGCCATAAGGGACAGGAACCGGAAACACATTTTTCCCGGGTCATCGGGATATCGGGAAAAGTTGTAGCGTAGGGGGAATGTCACTTTGGATCCACCTGTTGGTTTATTTAATTTTTTTTTAAACATTCGGACATAAAACTGAAGAACGGCAATCGCTTATCTCCCAATTCGGCGAAAATTTGAAAAACTTTAGACTCCTTTCATCGTACGGAAGTTATAATAAAGAAAAGAGGAATTTCTCTTTCAGCTGCAACAGTGAAAGTAATATGAAGAATTTCTCTTTAAGCAGGTACAGGGGGAAAAAACAATGACGATTTTCTCGTTCAGCAGTGAGACGAAAATTTATTAACGCATTTCTCTTTCAGCGGTCACGTAGAAACTAAGTAAGCATTTTCTCATTCAACACACACAGGGCAATTAAATTGAATATATTTTAACACCCATCTTGCGCCGAATTTGGGAAGATAAGTAATTGTCCCGTTCTTCGTTTTCATTGTCCTGAATGTTGTTTATCTTGCCTGAGGAAGACCTAAGAGGTCGAAACGCGTCGTGTTTTGTCTTATGATTTGTTTGTCCATGTAAACTGGCGGATTTACTTTAAATTCCTTTTAAAATTTGCTTTGATGTTTGTTTGTTTCCGTTTATCTTTCCAGATGCTCTGACGTGTTTTGCGATGTGATGTGTTTTACTGTGTCAGTTTGACAGGCTCGAAGAGATTGCCTGTGGTTGGTCAGGTTTTATTGACGAACACTGGAATCCATGTCAAAGAGACAATGATACTATACCAACGTTAGCCTCAACAGACCTGCTCCGGGAAGGAAAAAAAAAAAAAAAAACCAAGGGAAGAGAACGCCTGATTTGGATAGCAAACAGAGTTATCTTTTCTCAGTATATGGGTCACTATCATCATGCAATTATGCGAGTGTCATTCAGTAAACAAAAACAGCAGACCAACCCAAGACATGTTGATCTGAATCGATGGATGATCGTTCATGAAGTCAAGCTGTTTTGTGACAGTGTTTGTATTAAAGGCGCACTGGGGGCCGGTGGAGCGCCGGACTCGTAATAATTATTGGTGATCCTGGGATTGCAGGGTTCGAATCCCCGCTGGGCCATTTCGGTACAGGGGGATTTTTCCCTCGGAGTTGACATTGGTTCTGACTCCATTTCCCATACAGTCCTTCGAATGAGACTATAAAACGAGGTTCCGTGTGTGAACGCACGCATAACATCTTGCACACACGTCAAATCCCATCACCAACTTTCGGAAGAGAAGGCCAGTTTGGCCGTTGGTATGGATGACACGTTACACATAGCATGCACCTTCCCGGAAGTTGGAGTTTGGCTGCCTTAATGGCGGGATGAAAAAAACCGGTAATACACACACCACTCCACTGCCTTTGCTGGATAGATGGGATTCATCCATACAGGGAGTGTCCGCAGGAGTATCAGCTTGCGTACGCAAAAAAAAAAAAAAAAAGAAAAAAAAAGAAAAAAAAGAAAGGCGCACCGTTTTACACCCAAGGTTAGGTATTTTCTCTCTCTGAATGAACTATTAAGCTGCCTATTGGCGCGCAGTAGTTTCTGCTTCGAAAAGGGAAGATAACGCTTGTCTTGCCATTGCAAACAGAGTTACCTTTTCTCAGTTTATGAGCCAAGCAGCTATGCGTAGAAAGTTCAATACTTGATTTGAAGTGCACGTCAGGATCACGATGTGGATATCCAGGTGTTTTTGGTTTGTTTGTTTGTTTTTGTTGTTGAATATATATATTTTAAAGAAGTATTAGTAAGTCCGCCAGGTAACAGGGCCAAACAATGTACAAGACCAAAGTCGACGCGTTTCGGCCTCTTACAGGGTCTTCTTCAGGCAAGGATAATGAACATTCAGGACAACGAAAATGAAGAACGAGCAATCACCTCTCTTCTCCAATTAGGAGCCAGATGGACATTGGGATTTGCACTGTCTGACTGGCAGGTGCACCGCTCCACACCTACGCATGGTAATTTTCTCTGACTGACCAATTAAGCTGATTGATTGAGCCAAATTGCTTCAGGCGCGCCCACCAGCTGCATCTGTCCCATGAAACTAGCCAGGGGTGGGTGGGGGTTGGGGGGTTAGGGGTTGGGGAGGGGGGTCACTTTGCTGAACGCAAGTTCTGATACTGATTACCTCCCTTGCAGATTTTCGTACGCCGTCTACAGTCAAGAAAAAAAAAAGAGAAAAAGAGAGAAAAAAAAAAAAAAACAAGAAAAAAGAAAAAAAAACGTGGTCGCAGAGAAGCGATAAAAAAAATTCCAGATTCACTGTTTATGCTTCACACGAGGCAGGCCTTTTTTTTTTTTATCCCTTTCCACCAGATCTTGATTAACCATGTCAGCCCTGACGTTGTGAGCTGGCTGTGCAATCATCTCTTGACACAGTTCAAATTGAACTTGACACAGTTCAATTTTGAGAAAAAAATGTTAGTTATTCCACAAGACAATATGGACAAACCGATTGCAAGACATGCCTGTTTGTCCGTGATTATTCTCTTGCGGAATAACTAACAATTCTTTAACAACAACAACAAAAAATGTTTCAATTTCTGCCAGCAATTACCTCACTCTGAAATTGACACCTTTTTTTTTTCCAGGTGGATGATAGGATCTGCTTTATATGCAAACTATCATAACTCTGGATCGGAACATAAACAAGGGCATACGACTACAGAAGCAGCGTGATTTTTCTATAGAATATCAGATTTTTGAAAAATTATTTAGTAACGCATATTTTTGTTTGTTTGTTCTTATTAACTAGCAGGCCGAACAGATGCTTCATTCTTTCATCATTTCTTCTTCTTCCAACACGCTGTATTGTTATACGCTTAAATGGAAAAAAAAAAACAGCAACAAAAAAAACTTGACTTACTACTACAGTGATTTCTTTTTTTTTTCTTCTGCACAACGTTTATTTCTGAAGACTGCTTGTATTTCTTTTAAGAGTTGTTTGCTGAAGATCGTCCACGACCTTTTCAATAAACACGTGTCAGCATACTGTGACCTCACTTCATTGGCTTCTGACGTCAGAAGGAAAACTTTGAGGGGGAGACAAAAACCTCACCAAATCATTCTCAATTCGTTTACCTAAGGCAGCATACGATACAAGAAGAAAATGCGTTCACAATATTACCTCCGCTGTACTTATGACTTCGGCACAGAATAAGGATGGAATGTGCCAGACTGGAATCGAGGCTGACTCCGACCCCTTTTCGGGGCGCAGGCAGCTATGTTATGCGTTCATGTGCGCCAGACTACAGGTCGGAGTGCAGGAAGAAGAGTTGAGACGTGGTCCGAGGGCTACTCTTTCAGATGAAGCGATAAACCGCAGTCCCCGTAGCAGAAGACACTTTGCGGACACCGAAAAATTTACACGAACAACAGAGTGACTGGGGGGGGGGGGGGGGGGGGGGGGGGGGGAGAAAAAAAAAAAAGAGAAATCCGCTTTGAGAAGAAAACAGAAAACCAAGCCGACCAGATCGAAGATGAGGGGGGAAAGATAGTGCGTTGAACTTAACCGACATGTTCACCCAGCTATGGCGACATGTTCACTCGAGAACTATGGCAACATGTTCACTCATGAACTATGGCGACATGTTCACTCCAGAACTATGACGATACGCTCACTCGAGAACTATGGCGACATGTTCACTCCAGAACTATGACGATACGCTCACTCGAGAACTATGGTGACATGTTCACTCGAGAACTATGGCAACATGTTCACTCATGAACTATGGCGACATGTTCACGCCAAAACTATGGCGATACTTTCACTCATGAACTATGAAGATACGTTCACTCCAGAACTATGGCGACATGTTCACTCCAGAGCTATGGCGACATGTTCACCCTCGAACTATGGCGACATGTTTACTCCCGAACTATGGCGACATGTTCACTAATGAACTATGGCGACATGTTTACTCCAGAACTATGGCAACATGTTCACTCCAGAACTATGGCGACACGTTCACTCCAGAACTATGGCAACATGTTTACTCCAGAACTATGGCGGCATGTTTACTCCAGAACTATGGCGACATGTTTACTCCAGAATTACGGCGACATTTTCACTCCAGAACTATGGCGTCATGTTCACTCATGAACTATGGCGACATGTTCACTCCAGAACTATGGCGACAGAACTATGGCGGCATGTTCACTCCAGAACTATGGCGACATGTTCACTTCAGAACTATGGCGTCATGTTCACTCCAAAAACTATGGCGACATGTTCATTCCAGAAGTGTAGTAACATGTTCACTTCAAGAACTATGGCGACATGTTCACTCCAGAAGTGTGGTAACATGTTCACTTCAGAACTATGGCAACATATTCACTCCAGAAGTGTGGTAACATGTTCACTTCAGAACTATGGCGACATGTTCGCTCCAGAACTTATGCGACATGTTCGCTCCAGAATTAGCAGCCCCGAATTTCACGCAGAGAAATCAGCCGTGAAGATAACGCTAACCAGAACAACGCCATGCTAAACAATTAAAGCAATTTTTAAATGAAATTAAATCAAATCCGCCAGTAAGCATGGACAAACAAATTACAAGACAAAACACGAACGCGTTTCGACCTTTTAGATCTTCTTCAGGCAAGAAAAACAACATCCAAGATAATGAAAACGAAGAACGAGCAATCGTTTTCATTGTCCTGAATGTTGTTTATCTTGCCTTAAGAACATCTAAGAGCTCGAAACCCATTGTATTTTGTCTTGTAATTTTTTTTTTTATCCATGTTAGAAGTCGGATTTACTTGAAAAGTCCTTTAAAAAATGTTTCAATTACCGCCTGCAGGCATCTCACTTTGAAACTAAACAATTGTAGGTTAAACGTGAAGTTTGAATTCCCGTAGCTTTGTGGCCGTATGATTTATGAACTGTACGAGGTTCACCGTGTCTGGGGGTACGGCATGAAGGAAGACGGAGCCCATCCCATTCCTTCCACCGCCCTTAACCTGCCCTGAACTGAATCAGGTTCTCATATACATAATAAAAAAAAAATCTGACCCCACGAGTGGTTCGAACTCACGACCGTCAGACCCGAAGACAAACGGTAGAACCACTTGACCACTGGTCGCTCAAAACAATACGAATGAGTGATCAGAGCGACTAAGACAACACAGTATTCACTTGCTCACTGAATGTTGCATAAACATTATCAATAGGTTGAATCCAGAAACCTACATTCTTATTTATATAAGTATCAATAGGTGTATTGAGCCAAAGAGAATTGTGTTATGCTGAAATCTTGATCACTGCCAGCTTAAAAAAAAAAAAAAAAAAAAAAAAAAAACTCACCGGCCAATCCCGGAGCGCGATACATATGTTAAATGCAAAAGAGACGAACACGAGAAACACATTTTTTAATGAGTTAATCTCTAATTAAGCATCTTTTATAGTTTGAAATAGAATTAATCTGCGATACAAAACAACAAAAATACAACTGGTTAGAGATCAGACAATAAATCTTTTCTAGTTATATATTGCCATTATGATTATTATTTTTTCACCATGCACTGTAAACAGAAACCTTCTCTGATTGGTCGCCACAATGATGGTGATTCTCGTTCTCGTAGAGTTGGAGCGCCTGATTAGCACACGCTTCATACATGGTGGAAAGAAGATGGGCGTATTGTGTTGCAAGAAAAATAAATAAATAAATAAATACATAAATAAATACATAAACGAAAAAACAAATACACAAAGAGAGAAAAAAAGATAGAAAGAAAGTAAATAAGTAAACAAACAAACAAACTAATAAATGTGTAAGTAGATTAATAAATAGGTAAATAAATACAAAGATAAAAAGATAACGAAATGAATAAACAAATAGAGATATAAATCAATCAATCAATGATACACAAACGAATAAATAAAACAAATAAACACGCAAATAAATAAATAATAAATAAGTGAACAAACAAACAGACAAAAAATAAACCAATAACTAAAATAATCAATAATAAGTAAATGAATAAACGAAAAAAAAAAGAATAAATAGATGAATAAGTGAATGTATAAACAAACAAATAAACAAACAAATCAATCAATCAATAAAATGAATAAATAGGTAGATACACATATCAAATAAAAACATCATGTTAAGAAAACAACAACAACAAAAAAACGACAATCACCTCTTCCTTAAACTACACACACTCTGTCTCGCACCGCCCGCCAAAGGCAACAAGAACACAATGAAACAACAAATGAAGTCAGTATTTCTGTCCTCGCCGAATATAAAGCACGAAGCTCTGTAATCAACAACCCCCGGGCACCGATAACAATAATTAATGAAGTGTTTCTGTTGCGTTAATGGCACCGGTTGTTAGGTCACCATTCATCAGCCAAATGCCAGACGGACAAAATGAGTGAGCAGTGTTGGACAGACGAGTGATGTGAAGGATGGGGCACACGAGTTATTAAGTAAGCACAGCGTTGAAGTGGCGGTCGCAGAAATGTCAATCATCACCATGATGACGGTGCTTGTGAACTTTCCTGAAGGAAGGTTATACGGTGTCGTGGTATGAAATTGTTCCCCTCTCAGTTGTAACACCCCCCCCCCCTCCCCATCCTCACTAACACGTGTGGCTATCCTCTTCTCTATCCCCTCCCCCCCCTCCTCCCACCCCTCCTCCCTGGCACCACATACAGTCCGGTACACGTGTGCGACAAATGACGGGTGAAATCGATGTTACCAAGTGCGCTCTGTCTGTCTGTCTGTCTGTCTGTCTGTCTGTCTGTTGTCTGTCTCTCCCTCCCTCCCTCCCTCTCTCTCTCTGAAACTCAAGAAAAAGTGGTGGTTTCCTAATCTCAAAAGCTGAGAAATGACAGAAAAGAAGAGAAGAATTAATATAAAATATTAAAGCTCCCTTGATTATAAAAAAAAGAAGTTTTTTTTGTGTGATTATGCGCTTTATTTTTGTATCCACAAGCCTCTGTTGCCTTTTTACATCTGTTGAAATATAAAGACAATGAATAGAATGAAAAAGAATGCATACTGACCAATGCTTCGCTTTGCAGTGTTGTGCTTACAGTAGCACCACAAACTGACACTGCATGGGTGCTCGAACTATCTATATCTTTTCATGTCACTTTGAAACCCCCTTTAAAACATATTCAACACCTTTTCTGTGATACAAACTGAATTTATTCGTTTATCAAAATCAGCACATACCTAGAAGTCCATCATCATTTTCTTCAGAGCAAATGTTTCGAATGCTATTAAAGCTCTGGTTTCCAGTGTGTGGAAAATAAAACAGACCACAGAATTAACTAGACACCAAGCGAAATGCACGCGCGCGCTCACACACACACACACACACACACACACACACACACACACACACACACACACACACACACACACACACACACACACACACAACACACACAAAACAAGGGTGGGGCGCGAGGATATTGGGAATAGGGGGGGGGGGGGGGTGGAGGGGGGGAAGCAGACACACAGGTTAGAGGCATTTGGATGAGGAAAGGCATTTTAACTGAATTGCAAACGCACAAGCAGCAGGCCATCTTTGAAATGATGGGTAGCGCAAATTCACACACACAAACCCCCCCCAAAAAAAAAAAACAAAACAAAAAACAAACAAACGAACCCACAGAAGGGGTAGGGAGGGGGGGGGGGGGAAGATGAAGGGGGATAT
>CM065738.1:55375897-55383397 GCA_033310375.1 Conus canariensis | reverse complement strand
GCCGGAGTTCCAGGCGACGTTGGTTTTCATCTGGCAGTACTGATGGCAGCATGCGGGGTGATCTCCTCTAGCACTTGGTGGAGTCTCCACGTGTGCTCATTTCTCTGGGTTAGGGCTGCTGTGGTCTGGCCGGCAGAGGACACACTCAAGGTCGAAGAACTTCCCTATCTAACCTGGTTTGTGTTCTAGAGCAGGACTTTAGATCCCGATGAATGTTGGCCTCAAAAGGGCCATAAGCCATCTGTTATTTCAACTGAAACCTCTCTCGAGCGAGGGCGCTTACCCGCGAACTGCATGATCTTTGTGGGTCTGGCAGTACTGCATTCTGAACTCCTTGGCATCCTTTTTTCTTTCTCCAAACCCTGTATCAACATGCCTCTCTTTGCTTTCCTTGAACGGTCGCTTCGTTCAGGTGAGTTCCAGGATCTGAGTGTCGCTCTGTGTCCATCATGTGGTTTCCTTGATATCGAGGTTTTCTTTTTTGCCGTTTTTATTGCCCCCTCCCTCCCCTCTCCCTCTCCTTCACCCCCCCCCCCCCACCTTCACCCTCACCGCTGATCGCAGTTTTTTTCATTCGTGCCATCATTCAGCTGGAGCTACTGACCTTCACCTTCCATGGGGTGGATGTTGCCATCAACGATGAGCTGGGCGCGCGCTCCGTGCTTCATCAGCACCACCTCGTGCCAACGGTCCAGCAGCTGGGCAACAGTGAGGGACATTTGATCGTCTTCATCTTCGTCGTCGTCGTCGTCTTCATTATCGTCGTCATCATTATCGTCGTCGTCATCAACGCCGTAATCATCATCATCATCATCATCATCATCATCATCATCATCGTCGTCGTCGTCATCAACAACAACATCATCATCACCATCAACAATAACAACAACAATAACACTAACAACAACAATAACATCATCATCATCATCATCATCATCATCATCGTCGTCGTCGTCGTCGTCGTAGTCAACGTCA
The DNA here is from genome assembly GCA_033310375.1 of Conus canariensis. Lineage (NCBI taxonomy): Eukaryota > Metazoa > Mollusca > Gastropoda > Neogastropoda > Conidae > Conus > Conus canariensis. The sequence continues at coordinate 55,382,422 of CM065738.1, read as the reverse complement.
CCACAGTCATTATTGATGTCGTCGTCGCTGTCGTTATTGACGTCGTCGTCGTCGTTGTCATCGTTGCCCTCCTCCTCCTCATCATCACCACTGTCATCATTAACATCGTCATCATCCTCTTCATCGTCGTCATTGTCGTCTTCATTATCGCCCCCGCCGCCACCATCTTTGTCGTCGACGGTGCCGTCGTCGTCATCATCATTATAACTGTCAAAGTTGTCGCCGTCGCCGTCATCATCATCATCATCATCATCACCATCATCATCACCATCATCATCATCATCACCATCATCATCATCATCATCATCATCACCATCATCACCATCACCATCATCATCATCATCATCATCACCATCATCACCATCATCATCATCACCATCATCACCATCATCATCATCATCATCACCATCATCACCATCATCATCATCATCATCACCATCATCATCACAACCTTCTTTATAACGAAGGCACGGTTAGTGACGGCTATCTGTGTTCAAATCCCACACACAATGTCAGTGTGACGGACCGTTTCCCGTCCAGTCACAAATTTTCATGCAACCGTGCTTTCCGGAAGGTAGTTGTCCGGAAGCCGGTTGGAAAATTCAGCTGACTGCTGCTCACCGGCGCACTGTTAAAAGCCGGATGAGTTAGGCAATCCCTGCAGTGATTCCGGCAACCCAACAACACAGAAGGCCGAAGAGGGACTCCAGCTAATTTTGGTGTCAGTCAGGTATTTATCACCACAATGTTTATTTATTAACAAACCGAAACCGTGTTCCCGGTTAGGAGCGACTGAAACTTCCTCAGCGCACTTGTGAAGGTTTTGTTTAAAAAAAAGTATTTGTTGTGTTATGTTATCCTATGACTTGATAGGGTAACAAAACGAAATGCTGCCGGAAAACATAAATAGATGAAGTGAGTGTTAAAGGAAGTGGTCTTCAAAAAAAAAAAATTTTGTTTATTTTGTGACTTGACTAGTTATGAACTTCATGATGAAAAAAGGTGTTTATTCTAATATGGTTTGCGAGAAGAGGGAGAGCTTTGATGCTATGGATAATAAGCTCCCAGAGTGAGCGACATAGACTTTTTGCTGGTTTTTATTTTTGATGTGGATGAGTATTTAACTCACTCTTGATATACATACTGAATAATTATGCGTTGGTAAACAAGAGTGTTGTGGAAATCTTTGCCGTGCATATATTGAAGTAGATGAATCTTTTTGAAAAGAAACCTTTTCAAAATCTGGTGATTATATGAAATGAAATGAACATTCTTGTGTTACAAGAAAAGAAATGAACATTTTGTGAATTGACGAAAGACATTTATAGTTTGATGGAAAGTAATCATTAATTGTGTGTAATGAAAGTAATCATTAATTGTGTGTAATGAATTGTATTCATGGTTTATTGAAGAGGGTCTGGATGGAAATCCTTTCCCCAATTTGGAAAACTAGATTCTGAAAGGTTTATATGGAAATCCTTTCCTGTGTAGTGTTGTGATTCCGGAAAGGGAATGTTGTAGTGTTATGATTCCGGAAAAGGGAATGTTGTAATGTTGAAGAAAGAATATGCTGATGTTTGTCTCAAGTTCTAGTGAAGTATGATGTGGCTAATGAATATAAATGTAGTCGTGATTGTAATGAATAGTAGCTATGATAATCAAGGTACATAATCGGTTTCCCCCAGGTAGAAGCGTTCCCTGGACTGAGGGGGGCTGACTGCCATTGTCCGAGGGTCGGGGCCGTAGCCACGCACTACCCCTTGTTCTCCGCCTTTTGTCGGCGTGGATAGGTCGGCCTGAGTGCCGATAACCACCCTACCTGCCACTGCGCCCGGGACCGACTACCCGCTGAGCCAGTTGGGCTGGAGACACCGTTGCTGCCAAGCCAGAGCGCCGCTCCCGAGTTGAACCAGCGACCTGTTGGCCAGGCCGTCGTTGTGTTTGTGTGTGAGCCACAGCTCCTGTGTGAGACTGTCACCTCGTCGCCGGCAGAGACGCCGCGAGTGTGTTAGAGATTTTTTGAGCCACAGCTCTGAAGTGATTAAAGTCCTGTGTCGGACTTGACTTGACACTGTAGTCGTCATCTTCGTCATCTTCTTCGTCTTCGTCTTCGTCTTCGTCGTCTTCGTCGTCGTTGGAACCAGCAGCGCCAACGAATAGATACAAATAGATATATTTTGTGTGTATGCCTTGTGGTTGGCGTGCCGACCTATTAATGATTTCGCGTTTATTACATATGTTTGTTTGATGGCTCGGGCAGCATAAACAAAAAAAAGGTGTTGTTCTGTTGCCTGGCTGTCAATGTTCGGGTGAGTGGGTGTGTGTATGTGCTTTAGAAAAGTCGTGCATGCATCCGTAATTTCTATGTGAGTCAGACAGTCAGACACCTGCAGACACCACCATACTATCCGTAACAGTCAGTTTGTGTTGGAACACTTCTGAGTCTGCGTTAGCGTTCACGAACGCAAACTTAATAGGAAAACAAACAAGCCTGCAGACACGCGTGTGTTTGTCCATACTTACTCTCATAGCTGCACCTGAATGGAAGAACGCAGACACACAAAGACAACCAGACACCCAAACACGCGCAGACAGACAGAGAGAGGACAGACAGACAGACAGACAGACAGAAAACAGACAAAACACACACACACACACACACACACACACACACACACACACACACACACACACACACACACAGAGGACTACTTACCAGGTCCTCAGAACTGGCAGTGTAAGCCAGGCCGTTTTTGAGCCGGAAGCCGCCGTGTACAGTGCCACGGTTCTGAGCAGTTCTGAGCAGCGCAGCCCCAAACGTGGCCTCCTTGTCACAGTCACTGTTGTCTACCAGCGCGTACCTGAACAACAACACTGCCGCAGTGTCACACACACAAAACCCTTGATGCACACGATTCTCAAATCATTCGACTCCTAAAACAAGTGATCTTTGAAAATCACACGGTCGGTGACCACATAGTTCATGGAATACAAACTCCTTCAAACTGAGATCTCTAAAAGGATATAATACTGAAAGTACACGCTGTTTTACGCACAGATCTTAAAACAAAATCTGCACACAAAAAAATCAGCATGTTTAAAGCACATGATCTTCAAATTACTCCATCGTAAAAAAAAAAAGAAAAACAACAAAACCTCGTGCTCAGAACCCATATTCCTGAAAACATGTCATCCCTACAGCACCAAATAGTTTATCCTTAAAGCTCATTATCATAACATTACACAATCCTTAAAAACACACCATCTTAAACTTACACATTCACTAGAACACGCGTTCCATTAAGATATTCTCAAAAACGATCCTTACACCACAGGATCCTTCAAACACTGTGTCCTTAAATGGATCAATCCGCAAAGCCACCCAGTCGATAAAACGTGTTACCCTTTAGACACGCAATACGTAAAAACACAATCCTTCAAATGCAACCATCGATCTCTAAAACGTAACGTTCATTGAAACACACGATCCCTGAAACAATCGAATTTCAAAGCGTGTAATTCTTACAACTCGCAATCCTTAATACATACTTTTTTTTTTATTTACACACGTTTTTACAACACGCAATCCTTACTACACATTAATCTTAAATTAACATTTTCACTTACAACACGTAAACCGTAATACATGTCATTCTCAGATTAAACATTTTTTTTACTCACAACACACAATTCTTAATACAAATTCTTTAAATACACATTTACAACAAAGCATGCTATCTGTAAAGCATCCGATCCTTAAATCACACGATCCTTTAGACTATCCACGTCCGTCGACGTCATAGGTGAGATAGAGCACTGATCTCGCATTGGGCAGGTGGTGAGTGAGTGAGTGTGTGAGTGGTGTGTGTGTGTGTGTGTGTGTGTGTGTGTGTGTGTGTGTGTGTGTGTGCAGCCAAATCTTAACCCAGCACATTACAACTACCTGTCAGCTTTCTCTCACTGACCTCTGATCGTCGGAGATCGGGAGGTTAGGCAGGTCGACCTTGAACCGGAAGGACAAGGTGAAGTTGGAGCGGAACTCCATGTTGTTCATAGCCCAGGCCACCACCTGTGTCAGAGAGAGAGAGAGAGAGAGAGAGAGAGAGAGAGAGAGAGAGAGAGAGAGAGCGGACAGAGAGAGAGACAGAGAGAGAGAGACAGAGAGAGAGACAGAGAGAGAGAGGGAGAGAGAGAGAGAGAGAGAGACAGAGAGAGAGAGAGAGAGAGAGAGAGAGAGAGAGGAGAGAGAGAGAGAGATGTTTATTTACGAGGATAATCGATCAGTACCGGTGTACTTTGTTTTCCTTCCAGTTCTGGCCCTGAGTAGGGTCAAAATAAGACAAGGCAATAAATGTAAAACTACGCTAAAAGAGGTTATAGTCCTTTAGAGAGAGAGAGGAGAGAGAGAGAGAGAGAGAGAGAGAGAAATAGGGAGGGAGGGAAGGAGGGAGAGGCTAGAGTAGTAGTAGTAGTAGTAGTAGTAGTAGTAGTAGTAGAAGTAGTAGTAGTAGTACTAGTAGCAGCAGCAGCAGCAGTAGTAGTAGTAGTAGCAGTGGTGGTGGTGGTGGCAGCAGCAGCAGCAGCAGCAGCAGCAGCAGCAGCAGCAGTGTAGTAGTAGTAGTAGTAGTAGTAGTAGTAGTAGTAGAAGGGATACACAGGTGCAAGCAAATTTCTTCTTCTGTTTGCTTAGATGCCTTGTTACTGGATTAGAACTACTCTCTCTCTCTCCTCTCTCTCTCTCTCTCTCTCTCTCTCTCTCTCTCTTTTTTAGCTTGCTCGCTCGCTCGCTCGCTTGCTGTGCGCACACGTGGATGTATGTATGTGTGTGTGAAGATGAGATAGAGAGAGAGACAGAGAGAGAGAGAGAGAGAGGACAGACAGAGGCAGACAGACAGACCAACAGACAGAGAGAGAGAGAGAGAAGAGAGGAGAGAGAGAGAGAGAGAGACAGACAGACAGAGAGACAGGAGGGAAAGAGACAGACTGACTGACAGACAGAAAGAGACAGAGAGACAGACAGATAGAGAGAAAGAGACACAGAGAGAGAGAGAGACAGAGACAGAGACAGAGAGAACAGCCACAGAGACAGAGAGAGAGACAGAGAGAGACAGAGACGGAGAAACAAAAAAGCAAGAGAGAGAGACAGAGAGGATAGTGGGAACAGACGGGGGAGGGAGGGAAGCAGGGAGGGAGGGGGGAGACAGAAAACAGAAGAAAGAAGGGATCAGACGTCTTATAGTCTCCTGACGGAAGCCATTTGTCAATCGTGCTGGGAGCCTGCCACCCAATGCCGCATCCGCCCAGGGAACCCCAGACCACGACCAGTCTGACAGGAACGATGAACAGCAGGTCTATTCCAGCTGTCACCGAGAACACGCGTTCCTTGCTCCCCCTCATTGTCAGTGGCCATGGGACCATAACAGGCTGCATCCTATTCCGTGATAGATATAATGACATCTTGACAGCATCTGGGAACAAGTCTCCTTCCTATTCTACTAGTGCTTCACCGCAGATGGGAGTTTCCGAGACTCTTTGACAAGGAGCAGACGTCAGAGCGTTATAAACTCGATATGTTGCTGCCGCCATTTTGGAGAGTGGAGTTGAACCGACTTGAAATTGTCATGTCCAACCTGTCCTGAATGACGTAAAAGAAATAGAAAAAGACAACAACAAAAAAGACAAAAAAAGCTACTGTGCACTTTTTCAGACCTTCGGTTCTCTTCCACGACTATCTCCATGTGCCTCCCTCCCTCTCTCTCTCTCTCTCTCTCTCTCTCTCTCTCTCTCTCTCTCTTTCTCTCTGTTCTGATTTGGAATTCTCAAAGATGCAGAAAGGACAGGGGTATTAACTCGTCACGTTCTCCTCTATTCGCCTTTTATTTGCCGTAGTCCCTGATCGCTGGCGAAGGCCACAGATTACGTCCTGGTGAGAGAATTGTTCAGTGGACTGGTGTGCCCGCTCTGGTTACCTCGCATGCCACTTTCTTCTTGGCCACCTTTCAGTAAGGTCAGGTCGGTCTTTCGCCTGTACGCTGCGTTCGCGTGCGCGAGAACCACCGTGTACAAGAACAAGAACAAAAACAAGAACAAGAACATATGTTATTGCCATATGAAAACCAGAGGTTTTGTGGGCACAGATGTTCAGGTAAAGACATGCAATTAAACTAATTCCAACGTCGTCACATCTTGCAACATGACATTATTAGCAGAAAGAAAAAGCATAGTGTGTATCAGAGTCTGATTTAAATTTTCTTTCTCCGAAGAGAAAAACACAACAGGATAATTATACTGGGCAAGTACAGGTTGGAAGCAGTCCAATAACATGAGATCCGAGGGTTTTGTCATTTGAGTCTGTGGTGGAAAATCTGTTTTTGTGATCCTTGTCATTAGGTCATGACGTTGTTGGTCAAATAATTTGCAGTCATCGAGAAAATGTAGTTGGTGTATGCGCTTCAACACCTTGCCAGTTTGATAGTGTCCGTTGCGAAGCATTGTAAGTAGACAGCCAAGCTGTGAACAGCGGGC
>CM065738.1:55363397-55365897 GCA_033310375.1 Conus canariensis | reverse complement strand
TGGCAATAACAGAGAGAGGAGAGAGAGAGAGAGAGAGAGAGAGAGAGAGAGACGAGACGAGCAGGCAACAGACAGTCAGACAGAAGACAGAACACTGATCTTCTTGCAGGCTATCAGGTTCGGTATCAACATGTTGTTCATTCAGTGTGCCGCCTGACACGGCAACTTCCACAGCCACGAGGGAGCGGCCGGGCACTGCAAAACAAGGGGTCAGCACTGTCCACTGTCCACTGCAGCTAAGGAAAACACTCACAACACCGTGCAGGTAAACCATCCAACGCTAGAAGAATCACCAGAGAGGACGCAAGTCCTACCTGTTGGCATCATGCCTCGTATTATCGATGATGTGACAGCGTTACTGGTTTTCTTCAGAATTCGTTGACAATTAGGAAATGCTTGTGCCAACTCTGACGAAGTTATCTTGTTTTCACCTTGTTGTTCCGATCTCTGTTCGTCAGATAAGGATACGAACTGTTGGTTATTCATTTCGCTAAATTTTGTCACTAAGAAAAGTGTATATCGAACAACATTAATATTAATGGTTTCTTTAATGTTTGTTTGTTTGTTTGTTTCTAACTTTGCAGTAGTGTTTCTCCTTTTCCTCAGAAAAGGGTGTTTTCCTTCTGGAACCGTGACTTTTAGAAAGCATAATTCAGTATATTTATATGAGTTACAATACAGCAAACTTTAGGATTGTACTCAATGTATTCACGTACAAAACTACTCTCAGTAAAAGACGCCATTAACAACAGAAACAAGTGCAATAGATAATATGTATCAGAGAGAGAGAGAGAGAGAGAGAGAGAGAGAGAGAGAGAGAGAGAGAGAGAGAGAGAGAGAGAGAGAGAGAGAGAGCAAGGAAAGCTACTGGGCTATTGCAATGCCAATCAGTTGTTTATTTTCTAGCTAAGAGAGAGAGAGAGAGAGAGAGAGAGAGAGAGAGAGAGAGAGAGACGAGAAGAGAGACAGACAGACAGATAGACAGACAGACAGACAGACAGTGTGCGGTGTGTGTGTATGCGTGTGTTTGTGTGTGTGTGTGTGTGTGTGTGTGTGTGTGTGTGTGTGTGTGTGTGTGTGTGTGCGTGATGCGTTGCGTGCGTGCATGCGTGCGTGCGTGGTGCGTGTGCGTGTGCGCGTGTGTGTGCGTCTGTGTGTGTTGTGTGTGTGCGTCTGTGTGCGTGTATGTGTGTGTGCGTCTGTGTGCTTGTATGTGTGTGCGTGTGCGCGCGCGCGCATATATGCGTGTGTGTGTGTGCGTGCGTGTGTTATGGCGTGTGGTGTGCGTTGTGTGTGTGTGTGTGGTGGTGCGCGCGCGCGGCGCGGTGTGTGTGTGGGGTGTGTGTGTGTGTGTGTGTGTGTGTGCGCCGCGCGCGCGCGCGCCTGCACGCGCATGCGTGTATCTGTGCATGTTCTTCTCCAGCTTCATCATCTTCTTCTGAACCCCACCCCCACCCCCTCATCACCTTCTGTGGCCCACCGCCCTTCTTTAAATGTGTGTGCCATCCCCGATCCTTTCCCCCCTGCCTTTGTTTTAATGTAGAACAGCCCCTGCAGGCTTGTTGTCTTGCAGACTATTCCAGTGTCGGCTTCTGCCTCCTCTCCCATGGCCAGGATGAAGAGGAGGGGGGGGGGGGGGGGGCACCGGAAGCAGGAGCGTGACATGGAAGGAAATGGGACCAGGATGTACACTGTAGTAGTAGTAGTAGTAGTAGTAGTAGTAGTAGTAGTAGTAGTACTAGTAGTGGAGGTAGCAGTAGTAGCAGCAGCAGAAGAAAAAAAAGTAGTGGCAGTAGTATAGTAGTAGTAGTAGCAGCAGCAGCAGCAGCAGCAGCAGCAGTAGTAGTAGTAATAGCAGTAGTAGCAGTAGTTGTAGTAGTAGTATGTTGTAGAGAGAAGAAGAAGAAGAAGAAGATTTTTTTTTCTGTCTCACTTTTCATATCACTGCAATGGTATTACACTCACACGACTCCATTCGCCTCCTGGTTCAAAGCCACAGCCTGGCTTGTCTGACCATACTCCCTTCCCTTCCTTCCCTCCCCCCCCCCCCCCCCCCCCCCCTCTGATGGCTCTGATGGGAATCTCTTTGGAAGCCTAAGCAGAGGCTGCTGTGCGCAGGTCTTACTGTTGTCAGTCACTGTCAATGCTAGTTTGGGGTATCAAGCAGCCGAGGTGACTAAGATTGTTGATACTTTTTGATCTGCTTGCATTCTTCAGTGGATTCTCAAACAAGTCTCAAAGATTCCAATCTATGTTTCATAATGTCTACAACATGAATCCTCAAACATATCTGAAATATTCCATTTTATGTTTCATATTCTCTACATAATGAATCCTCAAGAATTCTCAAATAAATCTCAAAGATTCAATTCTACATTTCATACTCTCCACATAATGAATCCTCAAACATACCCCAAAGATTCCATTCTATGTGTCATACTCTCTACATAATGAATCCTCAAACATACCCCAAAGATTCCATTCTATGTTTCATACTCTC
>CM065738.1:55345738-55355797 GCA_033310375.1 Conus canariensis | reverse complement strand
GTGTTTTTTGGGTTTTTGGGGTCGTGCTGTTATTATTATGTATGTATTAGTATGTGTGGTGTTTGTTGGTTGTGCGGGGGGCTGGTGGTCTGTGGGGTGTGTGTGTTGGGGTTTTGGTTTGGGTTGTGTGGGGTATGTGTGTTTGGTGTGTGTTTTTCTAGGTTTTGGGTTTAAAATCACAAAAATCAGAGGCGTATTTTTTCTTTGGGATGCCAAGGGGGGATGCTGACACAAGGCCATCCCATTGACGAATCTAATCGGTAAAAAAGGGGCCTAGGGGGGCCAAACAAAGGGCTGGTTTTCAGGAGGGGTTTAATCCAGGGCCCATATCTCCCAGTAAAATCTTTGTTTTTTTCGAGCCTTATTTTTTTTTTATTTTCTACCACATTTAAATCTTTGCCTTTAAACATTTTTAAAAACGGGGAATTGTTCCTCACTTTTTTCCTTTGCTTTTAGTGCAACATGCACACATTGGGCTTTGGAATCATCTGCAAAATAGAAAAGTTAAACTTCCATCTTTCCGATCATGTGTTATAAAAAAGGAACCCCTTTGGGTTTTACTTCTTTCTGCCCTTTCTCTGTATTTTGTTATATGAAGAAGGAAAAGAAGAGAGAAGAAGGAGAAGAGAGAGAAAAAAAAGAGAAAAACGGGGGAGAAGGAGAGAAAAAGAGAAGAAAAAGGAAAAAGAAAAAGGGGGAGAAAACGAGGAGAGAGAAGAAGAGAGAGAGGAGAGAGAAGAGAGAGAGAGGAGAGAGTTGATTCATCGATTAGACTTGACCTAAGGAAAACAGGGAGGAGAGACGCCAGACCGAAACATAACCGCAGTCTGAGGGATCTATAACCACAGTCGCTTCACTCGTCCGAGGAACTGTTTGTTTGCAAACGTTCTGAAAAGACTCCCCCTCCTCTCTCTCTCTCTCTCTCTCTCTCTCTCTCTCTCTCTCTCTCTCTCTCTCTTCCTCTCTTTTTTCTGTGTGAGTGTGTGTGTGTGTTTGTGTGTGTGTGTGTGTGTGTGTGTGTGTGCGCGCGCGCGCGCGCGCGTGCGCGCGCGTCCGCGATTCGGCTTCTAAAGTCTGTGACTCTGTAAGACTCTGGAGACTTTGAGCCCTTCAAACATTAACGAGACTTTTTTTTCTGTGATTATTTTCCATCATCTTTAGAGGGACCAGCTACCCAGAGAATAACACACGTCATCAAGGGTCACCTTGGGAACATCCAACCTCAGAACCAGTATTGTGAGAATCATCAACTATCTACATGACGGAGTCACAGGACAGTCCTGTTTCATGGCAGCAGTCTGATGGGGGCTGGCTGGTTCCGTGGACAAAACAGTCTTCTCTTGTTTCAAGGGTCGTGAGATCAACCCCTGCCTGAGACAGCAGGCTGGAATTTGTTTCCTTTCTAGCACTTTGTGACGTTTGCTATTATTCAGGGTTGGATGAAAAGGTCCTGTCAGTATACGTCTTCTGTCAAGTTCATTCCGGTAAGTGTTTAAAAACTGCTGAGAATGAAACATCTTTAAGCTGATCGCCCTTGGGGGCCGGAATAGCTCAGTGGTAGAGCGCCGGGACTCGTAATCTTGGGGTTGCGGGTTCGAATCTCCGCCGGGCCGTTTCGGTACAGGCGGATTTTTTTCCTTCGGAGTTAACATTTGTTCTGACTCCATTTCCCATACACTCCTTCGAATGAGACTATAAATCGAGGTTCCGGTGTGAACGCACGCATAACATCTTGCACACACGTCAAATCCCATCACCAACTTTCGGAAGAGAAGGCCAGTTTGGCCTTTGGGTAGGATACACGTTACACGTAGCATGCACCTTCCCCAAAATTGGAGTATGCTGCTTTAATGGCGGGATAAAAAAAAAAACGGTCATACGCACAAAACTCCACTCCCTCTGTGGATAGATGGGATTAATCCTTACTTTCTACACAGGGGGTGTCCGCAGGAGTATCAGCTTGCGTAAGCAGAAGAAGAAGAAGAAGAAGAAGAAGAAGAAGAAGAAGAAGAAGAAGAAGAAGCTGATCACGCATGCAGACACATACACACACGCACGCACGCACACACAAACACACGCAACACCCCACACGCACACACACACGCGCCCCCACACACACAACACACACACACACACACACACCACGCACACACCCCCACGCGCACACAACACACACAACACACACAACACACACACAACACACACACACACACACACACACACACACACACCACACACCACACACACACACACACACACACAGCACGCACGAGCGCACCGTACACATACACTCAGACACACAAATGCACTTGGATTGGACCAAACAGATCAAGGTGATGACATCAGCTCACGTTGTTTACACATGTAAGTCAAACAACAACAACAAAAAAAACCCTCATGAATCAAAACGATGGGGAGAACAAATATATCGTAGGGATACTGGGTAGACGTTTTTCTCATTAAAGAAATATCACTCTCCTTCACTAAGCCTTCATTGAGGTCTTCATTGAAGTTTACAACTGTCTGAGCAAACAGGGGGCAGACGACACACTGAAAACCTCTCTGGCAGACTGGTGGAATTAGAAACCGGTGTAAGTCCACTTTGTCTTTTCCTCTGGCGTCGACGATAAACCTTGTCTGAGAGCTTGTCCTCTGTTGGCCAGACATTGTAATGGTCCCTGGTGAGGAACGAAAACCTCAGAGAGAGAGAGAAGATGAGAGAGAGAGAGAGAGAGAGAGAGAGAGAGAGAGAGAGAGAGAGAGTTAGAAAAGAGAGAAAGAGCGAGAGGAAAGGGAGAGAGGGAGAGGGAGAGGACTTGGTGGTGGAAGACAGATATAGGGGGGGGGGGGGGGGTAAAAGGGGAAGGAAACGTGGATAGTGGGTAGGGGATGAGAGAAGGGTGTTGGAGGAGCGGAGAAGACAGACAGACAGAGAGAGAGAGAGAGAGAGAGAGAGAGAGAGGAGAGAGAGAGAGAGAGAGACAGAGACAGAGACAGAGACAGAGACAGAGACAGGGGAGGACAGACAAGAGAGAGATGAGACAAGAGTGAGAGAGAGAGAGAGAGGAGGGACAGATGGAGGGACTGAGAGAAGGGGAGAGAGAGAGAGAGAGAGAGATGGAGGGACGGAGAGAGAAAAGAGAGAGAGAATGGAGGGGGGAGGAGAGAGAGGGAGGAGAGAGAGAGAGGGATAGATGAGAGGAGACAGGAGAGGAGAGAGAGAGAAGAGGGAAGTGAGACGAGAGAGAGAGAGAAAGAGAGAGAGAGAGAAGAGAAGAAGGAGAGAGAGATAAGAGAAGAGCAGACAGGAGACAGACACACGGACACATGACCGACAACAGGCACGCACACCATACAGAGAGAGACAGACATACAGAGGAGGCACGACAGAGACACAGATCTTCTTTGCAGACTATCGGGTTCGAGGTCAACTGTTGTTCATCCCGTGTGCCGCCTGACACGGCAATACCACAGCACGATGGAGCGACCTGGCCCTGCAAAAAAGGGGTCAGCACTGTCACTGTCCACTGCAGCTGACCAGGAAAGACACAAAGGTGCAGGGAAAGACAACAAAGTACGCAGGGTCGTCAGAATGCGTCCTGCTCTGTGTGTGTGTGTGTGTGTGTGTGTGTGTGTGTGTGTGTGTGTGTGTGTGTGTGTGTGTGTGTGTGTGTGTTGTGTTTTTCTTACTCTTTCCCTCTCTTCCCTTCAGTCCTACGTACCCCTCTCCACTTTCCTTCTTCAAATGTGTAGCCACCCCCATCCTTTCCTCATGCCTTTTATCTTAATGCAGAACAGCCCCTGCAGGCTGTTTTCTTCCAGACTATTCCAGTGACGGCGTCTGCCTCCTCTCCAATGGCCACCATCAGGCAGGAGGAGGAGGGGGGGGGGGGGCACCGGAAGCAGGAGCGTGACATGGAAGGAAAGGGGACCAGGATGAACACTTTAGACAATGCAGGATAAAAGGAAAACCTGGAAAGAGCGTGCGTACGCGCTGACGCCGCGCGCGCGCGCACACACGCACACACACACACACACACACACACACACACACACACACACACACACACACACACACACAACACGCACACACACACACACGCACACACGCACACACACACACACGCACAACACACGCACACTCGCGCGCGCGCGAGCACGTTCACACAGATACACACACACATTCTCTCTCTCTCTCTCTCTCTACCTCTCTCTCCTCTCACCTCTGTGACACACACACCAACAACACACTCAACGCAATGAGGGGTGAAAATGGCAATGAAAAAGGTAAGGAAGGTAAAGAATAAGACAAAAAAGAAAGAGAACAAATTTGAGAGAATTAGGCTAAAACAAAAAGATAACGAACAGAGTCAACAACATGAAAAGACAAATTAAAAGAAGGAATAGGGGAAACGAGAGAAGAAGAGAAGAAGAAGAAGAAGAAGAAGAAGAAGAAGAAGAAGAAGAAGAAGAAGAAGAAGAAGAAGAAGAAAGAGAGGTGGTTGGGGGTGTAGTATCGTTGAGGAGAAGAGGGAGGGAGGAAAAGGAGAACTGAGTGAATTATTCCAGCATAGAATTCAACTACATTCAACGATTCTTGCTCTTCGACTCTGCAAACAAGAGCCGTGCAGTGAAAATATTGCGTGGACGTAATGTCGTTGTGCCAAGATGACTCTGTAAACAAACAATTAACAGATAACTTATTTAATAATGGATCAAAATAACATCAAAGAAGGAACGCAAACCCCTGCACATAAGCTCATTCCTGCACAAACGAAAATGACTTCCTCTCTCGGACATCACCTTGAGTCGTTTGCGAACAGCGTTCTTCAGCATTCCGTTAAACTGGCGTCAAGAAAAGTCATCATTATTTAGCCATTCTTTAACGATGACTGTCGAGAGAAGAGAGAGAGAAGAAGAAGAGAGAGAGAGAGAGAGAGAGAGAGAGAGAGAGAGAGAGAGAGAGAGAGAGAGAGAGAGAGAGAGAGAGAGAGAGAGAGAGAGAGAGCTCAGAACCAGAAGCAGTTTAATGTACTTCGGCCTTGGGCCACAATACATGCAATCGGGAGGGAGGGGTAGGGACGATAAATGGATTAAATGGAAGGGGAGGGGGGGGGGGGCGGGGCGTCAAAGCAATGGTCATAATATTTTCATCTTGAAAGGAAAGCTTAGAATCCAAATAAGAGTACGAACGCAAAGACACATTTTATAGACTGCACGATTATCACACAGTTTAACTTGTTACACAACCAGTGCCGTTAAGAGTAGTGCCTCTGAACAAATTAAACTACTGAATTGGAGCGAGTGAAACAATACATCAAAAATAAATACATGTAAATGTTCAACCTTGAGAAGTCATTTTCTTCCTAATATTATTAGCATGAAACACATACCTGGACAAATTATGCCTGGGGTGGCATTATTTACTTTAAGCAAATCAGGGAGTGGTAAAAATTTACAACTCCCAAAAACTTTATTCTAAGGTCATCATACATGAAGCACTCAATAAAAAATGGAATTCATCTTCAATTCTGGTATTACAAAAAGGACATAACCTATCTTGGCTGTTATTACTATATCGATGGACATTGTTAAGTGGCAAAGCATTTAATCTTGCTTGTGAAATAGCAACTCGAAAGCAGTATGTATCCATGCAACTGATGTATTTCTCTTTTTCGAAAATGGGTTTAAAGGATCTGTAACTATCATACCTATCTCGATCTCTAATAGATCCAGTCCATTCCTGAATAAAGAAATCCACGAGTCTTTGTTTAAATAGACATTAAAAAAGCCTTAACATCTTCAACACCCTGCTGCAGCCACACAATGTTAAATCCAGTTTCACATAGAATTTGCCTTATCTGAGAAGCCCAACATGTCTTTGCAGATCTATCCACATCAAGCAACATTGAATAAGCATTTAAGAAGAAGAAGAAGAAGAAAGAAGAAAGAGAGAGAGAGAGAGAGAGAGAGAGAGAGAGAGAGAGAGAGAGAGAGAGAGAGAGAGAGAGAGAGAGAGAGAGAGAGCGCAATATGTTGTCATACGCAGTAATAGAAAGTGAACAAGTTAAACAAAACATCTACAGCAACGTCAGCGATATGCTCTTTCAGTTATTTTGAATTAGCATTGAACACGGGAGATAATAGGGGGCGGGTGTAAGAGCACACAGGAGACGTGGCGTGCTTATAAAACACCCACTTCCTGCTGACCCAGCTGTTACCGGACCCGGAAATGACGTCAAATGATGCTGACCTGAGAGAAATTCATCCTCTTTAGGATTCAAACTTTTCCGCTGGGAATATGGATGGTCTGAAATCACCTGAAAGTGATGCCGTTTTAAATACAATTTAACAGTGTACACAGAGATGGACTTACAGCTCTTAGATGACGTAGTCTTGGGAACGAACGGTAACTTGAGGACTGGAACCATGAGTGGAGGAGGAGGAGGAGGAGGAAGGGAGGGAGAGGAGAAGGAGGTGCAGGAGCAGAAGCCGGAGGAGCAGAAGCCGGAGGAGCAGCAACAGGAGGAAGAGGAGGAGTAGGAGAAGGAGGATGAGGAAGAGTCCATGTTATAACGAGGAAGGAATTGTCAGCCCGCACTTGTTTTATAATGGTGGAGGAAATGCTAGCCTACAGCTCTTTTCCCTGACTATTTATCTGAGCAACACATGCACGCATACATTCTGTCTTCGCTGAGTTTTTGGTTTAAGGACGTTGAGAAGAATATGTATCCACTCTTTCGCTGAGTCACCATTCAAATGACAAAAGGAACGACTTTGTTGGACTTGCTTTTTTCCCCGCGGCATCTTTTGTATTTTACCAGAGAGAGAGAGAGAGAGAGAGAGAGAGAGAGAGAGAGAGAGAGAGAGAAGAGAAGAGAGAGAGAAGAGAGAGGAGAGAGAGAAGAGAGAGAGAGAGAGAGACTTGGACACTGATATTTTATTGTCATTACCAAAGAGGTCTTTTGACAAGGGGGGAGAGGTAAGAGAGAGAGAGAGAGAGAGAGAGAGAGAGAGAGAGAGAGAGAGAGAGAGAGAGAGAGAGAGAGAGAGAGAGTGAGAAGAGAGAGAGAGAGAAGAGAGAGAGAGAGTATTGATGCATCGGCTAAACTTGGAGTCATGACTGAATTCCTAGAGAGATTTTTTTTCGCCGGGGGAAGATGGATGGCGGAGGAAGGGACGGGAGGGAGGGGGGGGGGAAGGGGAGGGGGGAGGAGGGGGGGGAGACGGGGAGAGAGACGACAGCCTGAAACATAACCGCAGTCTGGGTGATCTATAACTGCTGTTGCTTCGCTCGTTCGCAGAACTGTTTGTTTACAATCGTTTTAAGAGAACATTGTGTGTGTGTGTGTGTGTATGTGTGTGTGTGTGTGTGTGTGTGTGTGTGTGTGTGTGTGTGTGTGTGTGTGTGTGTGTTTATGAGAGAGAGAGAGAGAGAGAGAGAGAGAGAGAGAGAGAGAGAGAGAGAGAGAGAGAGAGATCGTCTTTCTTTTTCCTCATTGAAGTAATCTTGAAAACTGACTCTCACCCTGTCTGTTAAAGTGACTGACATAGAAACGATTCGGTTTCCAAAGTCTGCGATATTATAAGACTCTAGAGACTCAACAACAACAAAAACAACAACAACAACAACAACAACAACAAGAATACAACTTCCGCAAATGATTCACAACTACAGCTTGCTTCAATCATTCAAACGAAAACAAGACTGCACCGACATCAGACCTCATAGAAAGGAACAAGTCATATCTGACGTCGACACTAGTTGTAATGATCATCACATCATCATCACGTCACCATCACGACTACCGTTGGTGTCACACAGGGCTGCTGTTCTCTCCTATCTATTTTTTTGTAGCATCTACCCTAAAAGGATAATGACCGATGGACCGGAATATCTCGAAATTGGTGGTCGGATCATTATCATCTAAGCCTCCGTTTTGAGCTTGTGAAGAAGATGAGTTTTGTGAAGCTAGTATTTAAAGTAAAGCGACGCTGTGGAGAGCGTAGACTCCTAACAACTTCGAACGGATCAGGATCCGTTCCAATATGTAATGGAAGAAAAGGATGGTGTGTTTACGATACGGAAGTGAAACATGATCGGTGGGTAGGCATAAACCTGTTTAACTACTTCTTTAAAATAAATTCAGTGAGGTCAGTTCACGGATGAAAACAAAAGTTATTCTCAGCAGGGGAAGTAAGAGAAGTTGTGGAATAAAAGAATGACTCACTTCGTGCCTTTTATGACAGGATATGTAAAAAGTACGAAATGTCCTCGTCCAAATTACTAGAAGTGTTTTCATATTCCTTGAAAAATACCTTGCTTCACAAACAGTTGATCATTCGTGAATCGTAACATCACGAACAGCAAAACATTTATGATAACATCAAACTGCTAAACGGATCCCGGAATCGTCATATGATTCGGATCCACACCAGATACTAAAATTCAGTGAAGTTTTTATTTTATTTTTTTTTAAGCCACATTCCGGTTTTTTCCCCCACCAAGTTCTGGTGGACGTCGCCTCTGCAGATTTCAGCAGCATCGTGACGACTGGCAGACAGACAGACAGACAAATAAACGAGCAAACAAACCGACGGACAGGGATTACAAACATAACATCCCCAGTGACGTGACAAAATGTTTCACGCGCTGAGAGGTCCTTATACTCCTCTGCAATTACTTCTGTCGAAAATCCTCCCCGCCTCATGACCTTTGCCGCACAGTTTCTAGCTCAGAGACTGAAAACGTAAAAGGGGGTGAGTATGAAGGGGATAAGTGGTTGGGGGAGGGGGGTGGGATAAGGAAGAAGGTGCGGGACGGGGGGGGGGGGGGGGGGGAGGATTATGAAAAGGCGCTTGACGTGCGCACGGTGCGTGTCTAAAATAGATTAAATCAAAAGTCAGAAAAAAAAAGTCTTGTTCTCTGGAAATATGACATGATTAAGCGAGCCCGTTGGAGAAGCCGGAACTGACGTCACGTGAATTGTGGCACGAGTGCGTGGAGCGGAAGTCACCTCTTGAAGCAGTTGCAAAGCTTCTGCGACGAATTTGGACTGTATGACATCAATGATGTCGACTCTAATTTGAGATGATTTCTTCAAATATCGCATGGCTGTCAGAAGAAGATAGAACCACCACCCACCCTCCTTCCTACCCTCCCTTCTCTTCTCACTGAGGATTTTTTTTTTTCGTTTGATCCCCCCCCCCCCCCACATTATTCCTTAAAAAAAAATTTCTGAACATTTTTGACGGTTCAGTACGGACAAGACGGGGACTGCAAATTGAAGTCAGAGAGAGAGAGAGAGAGAGAGAGAGAGACTCGTGACTCGTGACTCGTGACTTTAATGTGAGGCCATCAGCCTATTCACATGAGTACGCAACAAGAAATATACATCAATTTTACATAATCAGAACAAAATTCACCATAACTACAACGAAGCATTCTTCCCTGACAGTATGTACATGCAAAATTCTATCTTGATCATACATTAACACTACTTGGTACATTCTTCCTTATGAACGTAATGTAATATATATATTATTATTTTAAAACTCATGATATTAATGCTGTTGATACTATCATACAAAACACATGTTTTCTATTTCGTTACCCTCATCATATTTCGTTTATACAGTGAAGACCTTTCTTCCCTGCGTCGTAAGATTCTCCGGAAAGCTGTACTATTTTAAGCATCTTTTGTTTACATCAATTACGCATGCGCAAAATAAGCCTATCGCCCTCTCCGGTGCAAAGGTAAACCCCGAATCTTGAGTCTGCATAACAAAGCTGCCATGCTGACCTTTGACACACAGAGTGTGTTCGTCTGTGGTCGTGTTCGTGTGGTGTTGGACTTGTGTTGTTTATATTCGTTGGATTTAGCAGCCCCATGGACAAATTACTAAAACCTTGTTGCTTTCCATGTATCAGGTTGGTACATTCCTTCAGTTTTTTTCACTTTGTCGTTTTCCCTATTTCTTTCAGCCTGAGACCCTGTCATATTCTGTCCCATGGGTCTTGTCGACACTTGACTCGCACACTGTGTCTTGACCGCCCGC
>CM065738.1:55338238-55340738 GCA_033310375.1 Conus canariensis | reverse complement strand
CATGGTAAATGTGAAATGCCAACGCCTGCATCCTTTGGCAACTTTAATATTCCATGAAATTAAAAAAAAGAACTTTGATAGATAGTAATCAGTTGGTAAGCTAATTCTACGGTGTTTTTTTCGGAGACTTTTCTTGTTTGTGTCGATACTGTCCTAGTGCACTTACACTGGGGAGGGGACTAAAGGACATAAGAAACATTATTGGCGAGGGAGAGGGGATGGGAAATAGATATACACAGTCGGGGTGATTCTATGGAGAGAATTGGTTTTTCGTTATTTATTATGTATTTATTCATTTACTTATTCAGTGTGTGCGTGCGCGCGTGCGTGCGCGCTTGTGTGTGTGTGTGGGGGGGGGGGGGGGGGTGCGTGTGTGTGTGTGTGTGTGTGTGTGTGTGTGTGTGTGTGTGTGTGTGTGCGTGCGTGTGCGCGCGCGCGCCGCGTATGCGCATGAACGATTTTGCTTCAACGCCAATCTTGCGCAGAATTCCACAAAGATAAATGACGGCTCGTTCTTCGTTTTCATTGTCCTGAGTGTTGCTGATCTTGCCTAGAAAAAGACCTTAAAGGTCGAAACGCGCCGTGTCTTGTCTTGTCTTGTCTTGTGATTCGTTTATCCACGTTTTTGTCGGCGGAGTCATTATGAATAGTTTTAAAATCTGTTTTGATTTCCGCCTGCAGTCGCCTCACTTTGCAATTAAGCATCCCTGCTGTTGTCTAAAAAACAATAATAAACTAACGAATACTTCAGATGTGATAGTTCCGTAAGAAAAAGAAGATACGCGACATGGACATGTGCACAAGGTAAGACACACAAGCAGGATACAAGACGGAGACAATTCAAAGAAGTCAATTAATTCTGTATGGAACTCAGGAAAACAGAAATTGTCCCCAACATCGAGCAGGTCTTCGAGTCACCAGTGTTTTTTTTCACCTGGCGAAGTGAATTTGTAATGTCTGAAACATTTACTGCCTTTGTAGTTTCTGTGATTAGACATGGTAAACACAAATCTACGATGTTCACACAATTAGAACGGTTTGGTATCAAATGAAAATATATGATTTAAGATGGTAATTACTTCTTTAACAATGTATTTGCAGTGTCCAGGGTCAGTGGAAAGCTTTTAAAAGTCTTTTGGAATGGATCCTACCCACGCCTTCTTTTAATCAGCATCTTTACAATAAATTTATACCCAAACATTAAATCTTACAGCAAATGTGAGTAAAACAAGTTGAGAACTTTGTTTACATACCTTCACTAACGAACAAAACGGCTAGCATCGCGGACTTACAGCTTTAGGAGACGCGGGGTCGGTTCCCATCAAAACCATTTATATTCGTAAAATGTTTCGACCCTAAAATGTCTTGGGTCCCGTACCTGGTGTCTATCGACGTTAAATTGGCTATGAACGCGGCTAGGTAGACAGGGACCACATAGTCAATTTTCATCTACGTAATGGATGCATCTCCGAGAGCGTAGTTCAAATTGTTTGACTAACGCTGTAGATGTCCGTGTTCTGGGCCTGGTTCACGCCAGGATGTTATGTTCACACCGCGCGCGCGCGCAGCGCACACACACACACACACACACACACACACACACACACACACACACACACAACAAACCCGTTGAGTACAGCTCTGTCTACAATCTCGGACCTCCATATCATCTTCGTCAATTAGCTTTAAAAAAAAAGTCTCAAATTCCGTGCCCTGCTTTCATGGTGATCTCAGTTTCGAATTCCTCTTGCCATCTATACTCTTGGTGAGTTCATAATGAGGTTGCCAGAATGCATGAGGACTGTCGTTGGACGGACGGGAGAACAACGTGAAATCACGCCCGCTCCGTGACTCCAATAATTCCGTGGCCAGTATCAGTCTCAGTTAAGTAGTGTCCTGCTTACAACAGGCGCCACTGAACACCACCACCGTAGTAGACTCTGCTGCAGCAATGCAGTGTGACCTCTAGTGGATTTCCTCTGACGACTTGACATTAATTCTCCCGTGGATTACCGGTGCTGTGCCGGGACAAGCCGGAAATGTGACTGTGAACGGGCCCTGGAATAAGTAGCGTAAGGTAATGTTGCTTACAGCCCAGCCGACCGAAAGAGGCCATATCAGCGCTGTCACCACGTTGAAGTCAATTCACAAGTCATCAAAAGAAACAAACAAACAAACAAACAAACATTCACACATCTCCTTAAAATACATCTTCTGAAAATGCACCAGAAATAATTGGAGTAGCAAGAAGATTAATCAGTACAAAGGAAACATCACCGAACAAACGGACATGCAGACAAAACAAAGAGAAGTGGTTTACAAATATAATCTAGGCGAAGGTGGTCAACGGAGGAATGCAGAAAGCAGATGCAAACAGACAGACAAGACTGACTGATCCACACAGACAGACAGACAGACCATCATCAGGAGGGAGGGCGTGTTCGCTACAGCTGCAGAAGTCTGGGAGAAAGCGGTTCCAGTGGCGCAGGTCATGGTGATG
>CM065738.1:55330738-55333238 GCA_033310375.1 Conus canariensis | reverse complement strand
GTCCTGAATGTTGTTTATCTTGCCTGAAGAAGACCTAAGAGGTCGAAACGCGTCGTGTCTTGTCTTGTGATTCGTTTGTTCATGTTTGGTGAACGTATTGCTTAAACATTTTAAGATTTGGCGATAAAGGCTCGTTTAAATCCGCTAGACACTTGAAAACAAGTAGCTGTAAGTTTTCCTGTAAGAAGCGGACAATCGTGTAACGCCAACGCTATTCAATCAGCTTAGTCTGCCATATTCTTGTGGCGTTGCTTTGCTGTAGTTGACCACACTGGTTGATCTTTCTTGTAGAAGTCTTCACAGTCAAAACTTTGTTCATCGCATGTGGTAGTCGCCGTATTCTTGTCTTGTCACTTTGCTTTTGTTGATCACATTGGTTGGTCCTCCTTGTGGAAATGGTAGACGACCTAAATGCCTGCATGATTGATGACCTCGATGAGAAATGTGACAGCATGAAAGTTGAAACAAGCAAGCGCACATAATTATGCAAAGGAAAAGATAACTTCGCAGAAACAGCATACAAAGGCAAACATGGATTTTTTCCCCCAAAGCTGTGACCTTTGCCAGGAATTAAAACATATCATGATGATAGCATTGCCGTAGCTACATAAAAGTCTTTTGTGGCAGAACGAATTCAATATCAGTAAGATTGCCATAGGATTCAGGCTGAGGCAGAGTCCACGACGAGTAGCAGACAAAGTCTGAAGTGATGCCAGTCATTTCCCGTGTCATCCAGGTAATATCGTCCACTCAGTTTCCTTACTTCCTTCATTCTTTCAACTTCCCGCGCAGGGTGCATGCTATGTGTAACGTGTCATCCATACCCACGGCCAAACTGGCCTTCTCTTCCGCAAGCAGGCTGAGGTAGAGCCCACGAAGAGTAGCAGACAAAGTCTGAAGCGATGCCAGCGCCGTGTTTGGAAGGTGGGTGTTGGACCCAGCGCCACCAGAGAGCTGCTCCCAGCTGAAAATAACTGGGCGATGAAATCCTACCAAGAAAAATGCTCGTGTAAAAAAAAATATATGCTGGGGACAGAAGAACGCCTGTCTTCCTTTCCCTGACCTTCTATTGCTACTACTCCCTCATAATCCTTCCCTCTCCCCTTCCTACTCTTCCCCTTCCTCTCCTCTCCCCTTCCTCTCCTCTTCTCCTTCCTCTCCTCTTCCCCTTCCTCTCCTCTTCTCCTTCCTCTCCTCTTCTCCTTCCTCTCCTCTTCCCCTTCCTCTCCTCTTCTCCTTCCTCTCCTCTTCCCCTTCCTCTCCTCTTCCCCTTCCTCTCCTCTTCCTTGGCCTCCATTTCCCCTCTAAATGGAGAAAAAAAAAAAAAAAAAAAAACAAAAAAAAAACATGTTCCACCCTGAAAATAGGCGGAATTCCGATTGACCCAGTTCTTCGGAACACAGCGGTCTGATTATGTCCTCTGCGCTTCTGCTTGGTCACCTCTCCCCCCCCCCCCCCCCCCCCCATCCTGATACACCACCACCCAGTAGCCTCCTTCTCTCCCCCCCCCCCTCTCCACATTCTCGTTGTCTCCACCCCGCCGCCCCCCTCCCTCCCTGCTTCCATCCCTGCCTAACCCACATCCCATCCCAAAGGGAAGTGGGATTGCTCCCTAGAGTGGCCGGGATGTGAGTGACATCATTGTGTGCTATGCTAACGTTCGTTCTTTAGGTTCAGCTTCATAGACAGACACGTAATTAAAGGAGAGAGAGAGAGAGAGAGAGAGAGAGAGAGAGAGAGAGAGAGAGAGAGAGAGAGAGAGAGAGGGAGGGAGGGGAAAAGATGTAAAGAAATAAGGAATGAAAGAAAAGGGTAAATATTTGAAAACGCAAAGAAAGAAGAAGGAGTAGAGAAGAAGAAGAGAAAACGAGTAAAAAGCGAAGCAAAAGAAAAAAAAAGTTAAAAGGTAGCAAGAGCAAAGGAAAAAAAAAAGGAACAGGGGAGAAGAAACAAAGAGGGTAGAGAAAAAAATAATAAACGAGAACATAAACCTGGCTACATCCGCATTATAACTGCAATTCTCTCCTCAATTTACGTCAGAGAAAGAGAATAAAAGGCAATATGAAACCAGGTCTGACAATGACAGGCAATCATATGCCCGATGCTTTTGTTTTGCTTTTGTTGTGCTCACGCCTCATTTATTTATTAAAAAAAATATGATGACAAGCTGTCGAGGGGAACTACAACATCTTCCACAATAAACCCATCGGGCAAATGAAAGAAATGAAGTAATCTGCCTGTCAAATGTCCCAAACATTACAATGATAATCCGTTTCGACAATCAAGCCCGCCAACTTTTTATCGTTTCTGAAGACTGTGTTTCAATATTCCCAGCATCACAAAACACATCGCAAGATTCACACCATCCCCTCTCCTCGCCCCTCCCCCCACCCCCCACCCCTGCCAACCTCTAAAAAAACCCACATCGATTAGCACCATTTATCGGCCTTCTTACCCACGGGTAATCTGTTACATATGGAAGCAACAGCGACAAAATGCT
>CM065738.1:55315738-55323238 GCA_033310375.1 Conus canariensis | reverse complement strand
TCCCCACCGCCTCTCAACCTCCCCCTCCCCCCCCCTCTCAACCTTCCGCCCTCGTGATTAGTGTGTATTCCTTTCAACTTTCTCGAACATTGCCCTCTCTCTTGAAGGAGAAGGGGGGAAATTTGGCACTGAAGATTGTTGGAGTCCTGGTTGACCCAGTTCCGGGCTGTTTTAAACCACAGTGATCCAGTTATGTTCATATGTTTCTGGAAAGCCTCTTCCTTTGACTTTCAGCAACACAACTACCATCCAATTACAAAATACTCCTCTGTTCTTCACACACTACCTGACTGCTGCACTCCTACCCCATCTTCCACGTCCTCAGGGGGAGTGCCAATGGTGTCTAGATTGATGGAGGCTGTATGTGGCATCAGTGTGTGTTGTTTTAGCACTGCATTCCACTGTTTTTCGTGTGTGTGTGTGTGTGTGTGTGTGATCTGAGTCAGTCTCCACTCCATAGACAGTAGTGTAATCATAAAAGAAGATAAGAGAGAACATGGATGAAAAGAAAATATAGGAGAGAAAATGGAAGGACTGTTAAACAAAATAAGACGTCCAAGAAAAAGTAGGAAAAGATCAATGTAAAAAACAAAAGAAAAAAGCGAAGCAAAAAGTATTGACAAGCAAAGAAGGAAGATAAGAGGGGAGGAGAGAAAGAGAGGGGAAAATGAAACAAGACATGCAAGGAAGAACAGAGAAATAAAAGCAGCCAACAACACTGGCTTTGAAATGACGTCATTTTCTGTGTGTTTCTTTGAAGATAATGGAACCAAGTTTGCGAATGACAGGAAACTTAATAGACAGCGGTTGGAGTTGATGAAGTCTATGCACACGTGTCACACTATGGAACCTCAGTCTGAAACAAGATGATGGGGACTGTCAAAATGAAACTAAAACAGTCAACACAGTAAACTGATTGGATTAAAAAAAAAGTGAAGCTATCTGCGTATGTCGTTTCCCAAAGTGTGACCAGAAGCCTTTTCTCATTTGTCATGTTCATATTTGCCTATCCCACAAAACACGTCCCAAGTCTTCCCTTGTCCTTCAACACATCACATTTATTCATGTCCACTGTCATCAACGTCATGGACCAGTTCACCTATGGGTCATCTTTTTTTTTATATGAAAACAGGAACAACAAATAAAGATAACTGTGTGTGTGTGGTGTTTGTGTGTGTGTATTGTGTGTTGTGTGTGTGTGTGTGTGTGTGTGTGTGTGTGTGTGTGTGTGTGTGAGAGAGAGAGAGAGAGAGAGAGAGAGAGAGAGATAGAGAGAGAGAGAAAGACAGAGAGACAGACAAACACAGACACAGACAGAGAGAAAGACAGAGACAGACAGAGACAAAGAGACAGACAAACAGACAGACAGAGACAGAAAGAAAGAAAGGAAGCAGGAGGGAGAGAGAAGTGAAAAATGTTCCACACTAAAAACAGGCGGAATTCCGATTGACCCAGTTCTTTGGAAGACAGTGCTCTGGTCATGTCCTCTGTGCTTCTGCATGGTCACATTACTCCCTCCCCTCCCCTCCCCCCCCCAACCCCCAACACCACCACCCAGTAGCCTCCGTCTTCTGCGCTCTCATTCTTCTTGCCCATCCCCCCTTTCCATCCCTTTTACCAACCTACAACCCCATCCCCAAGGGAAGTGGGTGCGTTCCCTTAAGTGGCAGGGATGTGAGTGACATCATTGCGTGCTATGCTAACGCTTGTTCTTTAAGTTCAACTTTTTGGACAGACACGTGATTAAAGCAGAAGAGAGAGAGAGAGAGAGAGAGAGAGAGAGAGAGAGAGAGAGAGAACATAAAAAATGAGACAAATGTGTGTGTGCGTGCGTGCGTCGTCGTGCGTGCGTGGTGCGTGTGTGTGTGTGTGTGTGTGTGTGTGCGTGGTGGCGTGTGTGTGTGTGTGTGTGTGTGTGTGTGTGTGTGTGTGTGTGTGTGTGTGTGTTTACGTGTGCGTGTACACATCCACGCGAAATCAGAAGGAAAGAGAAGGGCAAATATTTGAAAAGGAAAAGGAAGAAAGAGTAGAAGAATAAAAAAAATGAAAAAAGGACAATGAGAAGCAAAAGAAAATGAAAAGATTACAACAGCGAGGAAAGAATGGAAGCAGGGAGAACGAACAAGAAGGAAGAAGGGAAAAAGTTAACGAGAACTTAAACCTGCCAACACATGTCTGTATTAAAATCGCAGTTCTTTTCTAAAGCTATTAGAGAAGGAAATGAAAAAGTAATAAAACCAGGTTTGGTAATGACGGTCAATCATATGCACAATGCTTTTGTTTTGCAAAGAGTGTGCTCACATCTCTTTTTGTTTTGTTTTATAATTTACTAAAAATATGATGACTAAACGTTGAAGAGAACTAAAACATCGTCCAAACTAAACTTACTGTGTTAAAAAGAAGGGGAGTAATCCGCCAATTAAATTTCCACAAATGACGATGACAATCCGTTTTAACAATCACGATTACCAACTTTCGCTGCTTTCTGAAGACTTAATTTCTAAACAAACACCAAAGAGCAGAAAGCTGTTTCCAAAGGAGGAGTAAGTAGTGTTGATGTTAGTGCGCGCGCGCGCGCGCGCACGCGCGGCGGCGCGCGGCGTGTGTGTGTGTGTGTGTGTGTGTGTGTGTGTGTGTGTGTGTGTGTGTGTGTGTTCCATGATTATGAGCAATGCATATTATCTTCAATTTGACAGAAGGAAAAGAAAAACGATACCCAAAATAAATACATTAAGGGTGACTTGAGCTGCTTGATATCACTGAACTATGACCAAAAATCAAAACCTAGCACAAAGGCTGAACTCCTTCAAACAAAATTCTTGCCGAAGACACCAGGATGATGGCACAGTACTCAGCCACTCATCGGTTACCGGAAAAGTAACAGATAAAGCTGAAAGCAAAGTCTGAACCGTGCTCGCAAAATGTCTGTCGCACCCAGTGATGCCAGTGCTTGACCAAGGTTTCAGGAACTGAACGCTGTTATCTGACCTGGAAAGGTGCTTTCCAAAAAAACACGTGTGGACTGATGACGCATCTCCCTGTCCCTGTCTCCCTCTCCCCTTACCACTCTACTCCCTTCAACCCTCCCGAAGCTTCCTCAATTCCCTTCGTCCCTCTGGAAAGAGAAATATGTGACCATCCACCACAAAATGATTCGCTTGTCATGGTTAAGCCTTTCTAAGCGTATTATCTAGAAGTAGTTTTTTTGCTCTTTTCAATGGTGAAACCATGTTTTGATCAGGCTTTCAGTTTTCAAGATACAGTGTTTTGAAGATTGTAACCCTCTGAGAAGCGCTTTTGAAAAAATGGGCAAAACAGATGCACACATTCAGCATAATAATTATTAACATATTAGGTGTTTTAAAATGTCATTTTGATACAGAAAGCAGTCAAATATAAACAATTCACTTAGTGTATTTTGTGCAGGAAAACGTATAGTATCAGCAAGGGTCAAAATCTCAAAATCGACTCCTGACACCCCTGCTGCCTATTTTGGCTGCTAACTGAAAACCCGGAGAGATGACAAGCGACTCATTCTGTGGTGGAAGGTCACATATGTGGGGACAGATCCACATTGAAGATTGTTGGTATTGGGATTGATCCAGTGCTTGTTAGCTTTGGAACACCGCGATCTGATTAAGTCTGCGGAGTCTCTGGATGGCCACACCTCTCCCTTGCTTTCACACCTACGCCCCTACCATCCAATTACCTAGTATCTGCTCCTCTTCCCTCACATGTTTCGCTGTTGCTCCTCCCTCACCCCCTCTGCCTCCTTGGGATGATGGGAATACTGTCTGCTCTGTGTGTGGCATCACTGAGTGCTACATTCATCCTGTTCCAGGTCTTGTGTGTGTGTGTGTGTGTGTGTGTGTGTGTGTGTGTGTGTGTGTGTGTGGTGTGTGTGTGTGTGTGTGTGTGTGTGTGTGTGTGTGTGTGTGTGCTCTGGCCAGGCAGCATGCAATTAAACAGCAAAAAAAGAGAAAAACTGGAGGAAATAAGAAGGCAGAAAAAGCGGAGGGAAAATGGGGAATGGTTAAAGAGACATACAGGGGGAAAAAAGACACAAGGAAAACAAACAAAGAAACAAAATCATATTAATCTCAAACAAAGCAAATACAATGAAAGAAGACCAGAAGCAGAAAGAAAGCCAGAGGAAAATATGAAAATAGAGAAGAAATGCCAACTAGCCAACACTCGTGTTATTCTTCATTTATTTGTTTATTTATGTATTTACTCTATTCAGTTATTGACTCTATTTTTTGTTTGCTTGTGAGGCCATAAAATCAGGTCTGAAAATGACAGACAATCATGTATACAACAATCTGGCTTTACAGGCAATCATTCTTACAGTGATTTGATTTGACAAAATCCATGAAGACATACTCAGTATTACAGCAAAAGAAAAATACTGCTACTCCTACTGCTGCTGCTGCTACTGTGATTGCTGCTGCTGCTGCTGCTGCCACAGCTTCTACTGCTGTCGTCACTACCACCTCTACCTTCAACTACCACCTCCATCACAACAATGCTACAGTCATGAATACTTTGAGCATGATTGGTCCCACCTCCATCACAACAATACTACAATCATGAATACCCTGAGCATGATTGGTCCCACCTCCATCACAACAATACTACAATCATGAGTACTTTGAGCATGATTCGTCCCACATCCAACACTCAGTCCAATCATTAGAGACCTGTACCGGAATGGTCGGAGGTTCGACTGTGTAGCTGACAGTTGTGAAGTCGTATGCACATAGCTTGACAACCTTCTCTGACCTACAAAGTGTACCTGCCTCAGCCCAGGGAAGTTTGAGGCGGTAGAAAGAATGGGATTCAGATCTTCTTCCGTTATATTACTGCTCTCAGAGCCAAGGCTTGGGGACTTTAATCTTTCTTTAAAACCTTGATCATGATGAAGGTGATAACAATGACAACGAAGAGATTTTATCTTGTTTAAGGTCCAACTGCCAACACGTGTTTTATAAGGTCTGCATAACGATGAGAAGAATACAAATCATGACAACAACCAAATTGATTATTGTAAATGATGACAATGGTTGTGATGTTGTTGATGATGAAGACGATGCTGGTGATGGTGATGATGATGATAATGATGATGGCAGTGGTTGTGGTAATGATCATGACGACAGCGACATTGTTGATGAAAACTCTGCCTAATTGGTCAATGTTGAGAAGTGCGTGTCCATCTGAAATATTGTGAAATAAGTGGAAATAGAGTGATATTACATTACCCGAACAGACCTTTTTTCCTTGCAAGAATTCCTTATCCATCGATTGAATTGGGCACATGTCAGATCTGGTCTCATTCTCACATACAATTCAGATGGAATCTACTTTCAGCCACTGCCATTTGACTTTGGGTCACTGTGTGTGTGTGTGTGTGTGTGTGTGTGTGTGTGTGTGTGTGTGTGTGTGTGTGTGTGTGTGTATGTGTGTGTGTGTGTGTGTGTGTATGCATGCGTGAGTGTGTGAGTGAGTGTGTATGTGTGTGTGTGTTGTGTGTGTGTGTGTGTGTGTGTGTGTGTGTGTGTGTGTGTGTGTGTGGCATGTGTGCACGTATGCACGTGTGCATGTGTGTACGTGTGCATGTGTGGACATACTCCTCTCCTCACTCCCTCTGTCTCTGTCTCTCTCTCCCTCTGTCTCTATGTCTCTGTTTATGTCTGTCTGTCTGTCTGTCTGTCTGTCTGTCTGTCTGTCTGTCTCTCTGTCTGTCTGTCTGTCTGTCTGTGTCTCTCTCGCTCTCTCTCTGAAACATGTACAACCTTTTGTTAACTGTGCTGGAGATGTAAGAACCGTAGTGTAACTCCGCAATAACGTAAAACAAACTTGCAGTTGAGCACGATCAATGCCAAGGGTGTAGTTACATCACTCAGCCTCTCCCCCAATCCCAGAATAGTAACAGATGAAGTAGGAAGCGATGCCAGAGCGGTGCTTTGCCAGGTGTCCATTGGATCGAGTGTGGCCAGAGAGCTGCCCCAGGCTTCAGCAACTGAGCGCTGAAATCTGAACCCAGGAGAGGCGCACGTGCACAAATCACATTGAGGATTGATCGTATATCTCCCTTTCCTTGACCATCCCCCCCCCCCCCCCTTTGCGCCTCTTCCATGTTTCCCCTATCCCCCCCCCCTCTCCTGAACTCTTTCTCTCATGATTAGTATCCATCCCTCTATCTTCCTCACAAACACCTTCCTCCCTCTAGAAAGAGTGGCTGAAATTTGTTGGAATTCTCGTTGACCCAGTCACTGGCTGCTTTGAAGTATAGCGATCCAATCATGCTCACATGTTTCTGGATTGCCGGATTTCTCCCTTCCTTTTGTTTCTGGCCAGCAATATCACTACCGTCTAATAACAACAGAAACACCCATCCTTCATTTCCACATTGCCTCCCTGTATCCCCTTCCACCTCTATGCCTAAAGCAGCAGAGGATGTGTCTGGCATCAGTGTGTGGTGTATCAACACCGTGTGTTTCACCGCTTAGTCTTTGTGGTCTGAGACAGTCTGCACTTCATAGACAGTGACGTAGTTAAATGAGAAACGAGAGGATCAAAAATAGATGGAAAAAAAAAGAAGAAAAATGTGTAATGGTTAAAAAGTTTTTTCAAAAAAAAGGAAAAAGAAGTACGAAAAAGAAGGGAAGGCAAGAAAAAGGAAATAATACTATAACAAGAAGGACACAGGTAAAGCAAAAAGAATTAAAAATTCCAAAAAAAGGAAAAGCAGAGAAAGAAGATAAGAAAGGAGGAGAGACAAATGGAAAAAAAGCACAAGAAGAAGAAGAAAAAAAGAACAATGACAGAGAACTAAAACCAGCCAACACTCGTGTTAACATTGCATGATTGTTTGTGTGTTTTAGGATCAAAAGACCTTCATGTTATATGAACAAGTCAACATGAGATTGACTGGCCACTATGTGTACAGAACTTGGGGATGACAACGTTGACGCATACATCTCATACTAATGAGCCTCAGTTTAAAAACAAAAAGAGTTGAATTATAGATAATAATGTTGGAGCACCGCAAAAACAAAAGTGGACAAACGAACCAAAAGACAAGATACGACGCGTTTCGACCTCTTAGGTCTTCTTCAGGCAAGAAACAAAACAATCAGGACAACGAAAATGAACGAGGAATCACTTATCTTCATCGACTTCAGCGCAAGACAGGCGTTGATAGAAAATCTGGATCTGAAGTGGACGAAGATAAGTGATTGCTCGTTCATTTTCGTTGTCCTGATTGTTTTGTATCTTGCCTGAAGAAGACCCAAGAGGTCGAAACGCGTCGTGTTTTGTCTTGTGATTCGTTTGTCCACTTATTTCATTTAAATTTTTTTTTGGCGGTGCGCTAACATCAACATTTAAAATTTGTTTAGATTTTTGCCTGCAGCCGCCTCACTTTGCAACTAGATCTAAGAAGACATGAGTTGTCAAAACATAAAAGCATAAAAAATAGGCCCATTAAAAAAAATAGAC
>CM065738.1:55298238-55310738 GCA_033310375.1 Conus canariensis | reverse complement strand
TATGGTCTGTACACTGTCTTCAGTGCCAGGGGCTGTGGGTGGCATCATTGTGTTATTCTAATACTGCCTGCCTCTTGATCAAGGTTGGTCATGTGGCCAGCTTTCACATCATGGACAGACAGACACGTCGTTCACCATCAAACAATGAACAGGTAGAAAGTGAAGAAAGAAACAGGAAGAAAGGAGAAAAGAAAGAACATGCATAGAAGATGAATTAAAAATAAGAAAGAAAAAAGCAAGAGAAAAAAATAGAAGAAAAAAAAAAACGTGGACAGAAAGATAAAAGATAAAGACAATGCAACAAGAAATGCGAAGGAAAAAAAAAACACTGGGAAAGAAAAAAAGAAAAGAAGACAAGGAAGAAATGACAGCAGAAACCACTAACCTTATAGAAATGGACATTTTTTCCCTGCTTTACTTAAAAACAAAAATATCCATACGATTGTAGAACCAGATCTGAATGTGAAAAGCAAAGGCAAGAAAAGCATTTTGAGGAAAAACAAATATATATATTCATGATAAATTGTCCCAAACGACCCATAACATGCTACAATACAAAACAGATGGATCTTAAGTTGAAGTTATCTGAATACCACGATTTTCACACAATGGCAATGAAAGCATAGTTAAAATATTCATAACCACTAACGTTCTGTCACTTGTCGTGTTTATATGTCCTATTCTGCAGCATCACAAAAACAAAAACAAAAACAACAAAACACTCCATCACTCCTTCTTCCTAACACGCCTTGTTAGTCCACATCTATTGTAAAGAACAACCACATCAAACGTCTCGTTTCTGAGCCAGTTTTTGACATCTGAAAACTACAGGGAAAACAGACAAGAATGAACCCCAAATATCAACATGTTTGCGAGAATGGGAAAACGCATCACCAGAATAAAATACAACAACAGAATTAAGAGCAGAGTGAAAGAGGGGGGACAAGGGTGTGTGTGTGTGTGTGTGTGTGTGTGTGTGTGTGTGTGTGTGTGTGTGTGTGTGTGTGTGTGTGTGTGTGTGTGTGTGTGTGTGTGTGTTTGTGCCCGCGCGCGCGCGCGCGCGCGTGTGTGTGTGTGTGTGTGGCGCGCGCGCACGTACCCTTGTTTGTAGGTGCATGGCTTTTATTGTAATATTCATCTTCACATTGGTTTCAGTTGTATTTTCTTTAACCTTTTCTGTTTTTGTAAGCGCTTAAGGCTTTTGATTTAAGATTAAGCGCCATAAATAATCATCATTATCATTATTCTTGTTTTCAATTGGTGAATCACACAAACACACCGCCCCCCCCCCCCTTCCCACATTCCATGTTAATAATACACATCCACTATCAACAATCCTATCGAATATATCCGGAACCATCTGTTGAACATGAAAACAACAATGAAACGTAAAAAAACAAGCAACAATCATTTTGTTTTGAGGATAGAAAAAAAAAGCACTGACAGAACAAAATAACAACAACAACAACAAAAAACATAACTGAGAAATGAGACAAAAAGAGGAAGAAGTTGACAGGAAAAGATAACTAGTAAAGAAAATACCCGACACGAGATATCAACAGACTTTAGAAAAAATCTTAAATAAATGTTAGCGAACTGCCACCCCCCCCCCCCCCCCCCAAAAAAAAAAAAAAAAAAAAAAAAAGTCGGCAAACGAATCACAAGACAAAACACGACGCGTTTCGACCTCTTAGGTCTTGATTCAACACCTACTTTGCCCTGAAGTGATTGAAGATAAGTGATTACTCGCCATTTTTCGTTCTCCTAGTTGTTTTGTATCTTGCCTGAAGAAGACCTATAGTATTTTAAACTTTGTTTAGATTTCCGCCTGCAGTCGTCTCGTTTTGCAACTAGAACAGACTTTAGAGTTCACAGCGGACCGTGAAACGAGGTAATCAGTACATGACTGCTTGCATGGAATCCAAGCAGGAGAAAAATGTAAGTTGTATATCAAGGCTGCTAAACGAATGGCGCAAAGCAAACTACCGTGCAGATATAACATGTTTTGACCTTTTTTCAGGCTTGTCAAACAAATAAGACAAACAAAAACCAAACCCAGCAGCAAGGAAAACAAAAGAGAGATAATAGCATAGCTAGTTTCCATGGCAACAGAAGAGAAACGAAAAATGACGGAGGGGGGGGGGGGGGGGGGGGGGGGGGGGGGGGGGGGAGGAGCAAGATTCAGACCAACCGCCTCCTCAACCCCCAAAACGGCCTGCATGTTATAGCCATCCCCTTCTCTTTCAATCACCTAGTGCTGGCACGGTCAGTGAAGATTAACAAAACGAGAAAAAAGAAAAAAGGGGAAAAAAAAGGAAGGATACAGTAGAAGGAGAGAAAGGAAGAAAAAAAATGATTGGGTGAATAGAGGAGTAAGTGAAAGATAATTTTGTTGTTGTTGTTGTTGTTGTTGTTTCTCTCGTTAATATGTTAAAACAGGGTCCATTTTCATTCGTATCACGCCTACTCTCAACTATGAAAACTGCATACATACATACATACATACATACATACATACATACATACATACATACATACATACATACATTCATACATGCATACATGCATACATGCATACACACAAACATTCATTCATACATACATACATTCATACATACATACCCACATACATTCATACATACGCACATGCACACATACATTCATACATACGCACATACAAACGTGCATCCATCCATCCATACATACAAACATGCATACGTACAGACAAACATACATACATACATACACACTACTACTGTTTCTGCTGCTGCTGCTACTACTACTATTACTTCTACTACTACTACTTCTACCATCGCTGCTGCTGCTGCTGCTGTTGTTGCTGCTGCTGCTGCTGCTTTTGCTATTGCCGCTGCTACTACTACTACTAATGCTGCTATTGCAATGAAATAGATTTTGAAATGACATTTTGTGACAAGCACTTTACAGTCTTTATCATAATGATGGTGCTGGTGATAATAACAATGGCCACTTCAAACAAACAAACAAACAAACAAACAAAAACACAATAATGACAAAAAAACAAAAACAAAAACACAATAATGACAATGATAACGACAGAGGAAAATAATAGTAAGGAAGTTGATGAGGATGGTGATTAGGATGATAATGACAATGATGCTCTTGATAAAAAAAAAAAGATCAATTTCAATCGATTTGCAGGAGAGTCTTGTCCGCCCTGCTCGCTGTGCATTGTGTGGACATAGGGAGTAGGGAGGGCTATGTGCATGAACTAATCCTCTTAGTGTGTTGGCACTCCTCCTCAAACTGATCATCTTACGAGAGCATCACTTTCCATCGCCTTCGTGAACAGCATTCCAATGGAAATGTCCTCTGTGACTGTGCTGATATGGCCTGGAGTTACATATCGTGTGTGTGTGTGTGTGTGTGTGTGTGTGTGTGTGTGTGTGTGTGTGTGTGTGTGTGTGTGTGTGTGTGTGTGTGTGTGTGTGTGCGTGCGTGCGTACGTGTGTGCTTGTCTGTGTATGTTTAAAATGCACTTCTTGTCAAAATATACCATATTCAGAATCTGGCAGTTGAAAAGAATGTGTGGAATGGAAATAAAACCACACACACACACACACACACACACACACACACACACACAAAACACACACGCACACACACACACACACACACACACACACACACACACACACACCACACACACACACACACACACACACACACACACACACACACACACACACACACACTGAACATTCTTAGAATATTTTGTTTTCCAAGCATCGAGCCTCATTCTATGTAAGAAACAAACAATATGCCTTGATCCAGTAAGAAAGGTTTTAAAATGACCAGTTTGAGTCCTGTCTTTAAACCTCACATGTACTACTCAAGCTACAGGAAGAAAGCACTGGAATCTGATGGAGGGCAACGAGGGGACAGTGGTTCAAAGGACAGAACGAAAGCTGTGTGGCGGTCCAGAGACGCGCCATGGGTTGAATCAGATCTCTGTGTTCCTAAGCTGACAAGACCTGGGCCGATCAGACGGCAGTGCAGAAACCTTACGCACAGATTGATCACTGATTTCTCTTTCCTTAACCCTCCCCATCTTACCTGCTACTCCTTAACCCCTCAACACCTTTCATTCCTTCTTATACAAATCCCGTATTTGGTCTTCGGTTTCCTGAAGTAAATCCTGTATTTGGTCTTCCCTTTTCCGATATAAATCCTGCATTGGGTCTTCCCTTTTCTGATATAAATTCTGCATTGGGTCTTCCCTTTTCTGATATAAATCCTGCATTGGGTCTTCCCTTTTCTGATATAAATTCTGCATTGGGTCTTCCCTTTTCTGATATAAATTCTGCATTTGGTCTTCCCTTTTCTGATATAAATTCTGCATTTGGTCTTCCCTTTTCTGATATAAATTCTACATCTGGTCTTCCCTTTTCTGATATAAATCCTACATCTGGTCTTCCCTTTTCTGATATAAATCCTACATCTGGTCTTCCCTTTTCTGATATAAATCCTGCATTTGGTCTTCCCTTTTCTGACATAAATCCTGCATTTGGTCTTCCCTTTTTCTGATATAAATTCTGTCATTGAAACTTCTCTGATTTTCCCATCTCCTTGTAGAACTACAGAATCGGGCGGGGGTGGGAGGGACGAGTTGTAAGGGCTGGTGGAAGGGTGTGTGTGTGTGTGTGTGTGTGTGTGTGTGTGTGTGTGTGTGTGTGTGTGTGTGTGTGTGTGTGTGTGTTGGGGGGGGGGGGGGGAGTTGGAGGAGCAGGGAAGCGAAGGCGGGTTCTAGACTGTAGTAGATGGTAGACATTCTGATCGGCCCAGGTCTTGTCAGCTTAGGAACACAGAGATCTGATTCAACCCATGGCGCGTCTCTGGACCGCCACACAGCTTTCGTTCTGTCCTTTGAACCACTGTCCCCTCGTTGCCCTCCATCATCTTTACTGTCCTTCCCCTGTGGGTGATCTTGACACTGTCTGCAGTGTCAGGGGCTGTGTGAGGTGAGGCAACGTTGAGTTACGTTAATTAATGCTTTGGCATCTCTTGCTCAATGTCTGTGCTCTGACTACAATGCCTTTCATAGACAGACACGTCAGTCAACGAAAAAGGGGAAAAAAAAAGACAGAAAATGGGAACAGCTCAACAAGAAAGCAAAAATGGGTACAGTTAAACACACACACACACACACACACACACACACACACACACGCAAAGCAGGAAAAAAAAAAAAAGGACAAGAAACGAAACAACAACAACAACAACAAAGAGACCAACCAACATGACATAAGGGAACAGACAAAGAAAAACGAAGGGAAAGATGCAAACCGAAAGAAAACAAGGGAGAAATGATCAGAGCTATAATCAGCCAACATTCACATTAAAAGTGCTTTTTTGTTTTGTTTTTGTTTTGTTTTGGTTTCACATCTGAAAATGAAAGCAGGTCTGAGCATGACAGGCAATCAACGCCACAGTGTTTGGAATGAACAAGTCTAAGCACACAACCCCCATTTGTTAAGCTCCGATCTTAAAAAACAAACAAACAAACAGACAAAAACGAACAAACAAACAAACAAACAAAGCAAAGCAAAACAAACCAAACCAAAACAAGACCCACAGAATGTAATGATGTGTTGTGAAAGCGAGCGACAACTTCAGCAACATCAAACTATTGGATGTCCTGCAGAAGATTCTGGTGGAGTTACAGGCAGAAAGGACACACACACACACACACACACACACACACACAGAGGACGATCAGTGGCTGACAAATTGTAACAAGAAAGAAGAGGCTTAGTTCCGAGAACGTTTCCCTCAGCCTATGATAAAACAAGATGGACCGGCATTCTTTGAAATCGATATATATATATATATATATATATATATATATATATATATATATATAACACACACACAATTAAGTAGTGGGGGAAAACAAGTGCAGGTTAACAATTCTTCCATCGTTATAGTAATGACCTGGCAAAGTTTCAAATAAAAAAAAAGGTTGAAGATGAAGAAAATGGGAAAATGTATATCATAAATATGAACACCCTTCACTAGCTGCATGAGGGAGCCATCGCAATCCCTCTCGAAGACAGATCTATATGTATTGCCTGCTCCTAGGCCTTTTGTCCGCTGGATCGGAACTCATCAGGGAGACACGGCTGATTGTGTCTGTGCTCTTGGCGTCAAATAGAGACACACCACAGTCCGTAATTATGTGGTGTTCTCACCACCAAGGGTTAAAAAAAGAATCCAACAGCACCCCCAAAGTAGCCAGCGAAAGGTAGTGAAACCAAACAAAACGAAACTGTGGAGAGGAAAAAAGTTGCTGAAAAACTAAAAACGTTATGTAAACAGTATGAAATGTAAGGGACAATCTTTATATACACTGACCATCAGACCTGCTGGCATTCAGTGTGCCTTATGGCCTCGAGTCGTCAGAGGTGTGTGTGTGTGTGTGTGTGTGTGTGTGTGTGTGTGTGTGTGTGTGTGTGTGTGTGTGTGTGTTGTTGTGTGTGTGTTGTGTTGCTGCTGTCTGTGTGTCTGTGTGTGCGCGTGCTTATGTGTGTGTGTGTCTGTGCGCCTGTGTGTGTGTGTGTGTGTGTGTGTGTGTGTGTGTGTGTGTGTGTGTGTGTGTGTTTTCTCATTGCAAGATGTCTATCTGGACCTACTGGTACCATGATGGTGTTCATGGCTAAAAGAACTGACCATTGAAATCTGACGGGAAAAGTGCTCATGCGAAAACCTCCATGAGGAACGATGACATGTCTTTCTGTCTTTGAGCATGACTTCTCTCCATGCTGTCCCCCCCCCCCCCCCCCCCCCCCACACACACACCGTCTCCTTCCTGGCTTCCCTTCTCTTTCTGGAAGGAAATACGAGGGCCATTCAATATATAAGGTAAATTGTCTTATATAAGGACTTCTAATACAGGTAGAAGCTACCCTTTTAGTTTTACTTTTCGATTTACTCTCCCATCACCGACACACATTTTTTGCCATCGGTGTAGGAGTTAGTGCATGCCTTCTTCACCTGATTTGATCATGGCTGGAGTTCTCACTCCTGTAGGCCTGCCTGGCCTGTCTTCGTCACCAACACTGCTCCGCCCTTCTCTGAATAATTCGGCCCATTTGTAGACATTTTTTTGTTGTTGTTGGCTGAAACATATGCGGTTCCTTACACACGCAGACTTCTTCTGTGAATTTCACTTGGTTTGTACTGTTCAGCTACCAAAAATGTTATTACTGATCTCTGTTCAATCCTAGAGCATGTTTCTTGGTCGGCCATTTTGCATAATCTAAAAACAGAAAACAAATTAAAAAAATAAAACAGAATGAAACGAAGTAAAATAAATGACAGCAAAAAACAGTAAAAAAAAAAAAGAAGTAAGCTTCTATGTGTATTAGAAGTCCTTATTTACACAATTCACCTTATAATTACATTGAATGGCCCTCGTAGATGAGGGGCAAACTCTACACTGAAGATTGTTGAGTTCCGACTGACCCAGTCTTTTTTTTAGCTTAGGAACTCACTGATCCAAGTAAAGCTATTGTGTCTCTTGACAGTCACACCTCCCCCTTCCCCTCACCACAACCACCACCAGCCAATGGTCGACACTGCTTTCCCTGACATCTTCCCTGTTCACCCCCCCCCCCTCCATCCCTCAACCATCAACACCCTCCCCCCCTCCCCCCCCTCTCCTCTCTCTCTCTCTCTCTCTCTCTCTCTCTCTCTCTCTCTCTCTCTCTCTCTCTCGTCTTCTTTGGCAGGGTAATTTGACAACTGTCTTTAGTGGCATGGGTGGTGTGTGGCATTACTGTGTTATTTTAATTAATGATCCTCTGTGGGGTTTTTTTTCTGCTGAAACTCTGTGCTTTGGTCAGACTTCATCACATCATAGACACACACGTAATTAAACCATGAACAATTGAAGAGGGAGAAAATAAGGAAAAGAAAGAAAGAAGAAATGATAAAAAAATTGGATAGAAGATTATTTGAAAAAAAAAAACAGAAACACAAAGAGACTGGACGGTGAATAGAAAGATGAAAGATAACAAAGACAATGGAAAAGCAGAGGCGAGGAAAAACAAAGGGAAAAGAAAAGACAAGAAAGAAAACGAAGAAGTGATGACTGAAACCACCAACACTAAGTATGGTAGAATTCGCATTGGTTCAGTTCGTATTAGTCTGGAACACATCAACTGATTAAATCTATTGGGACAGTGGATCATCACCCCTTTCCCGTCACCACCATCCATTCACTGACTCTCCCCCTCCCCCCCCACCCCCAGCCCCACCCCTCATTCACAATCTCCATTCCTCACCCTCCACGTCCTTACTGTTGTCTGAATACTGTCTACACTGGCCGAATCTGTGTGCGACGTCATTGTGTTATTAACACTAATGTTTTCTTTACGAATTTCTTTGTGCTGTGGTCAGGCTTGGTTTCATTAACAGACATACAATTAATTATAGTAAGAAATAAAAAGAAAAATGACGCAACGCAATAAGAATGAAAGAAAAGCGAAACGATTAAGAAAAGCAAATGAAGACAAATGTCAAAAAAGAAGAAGAAAAAAGAGAGAAAAAAAACGTAGACGTAAGAAAGAGAAGAAAAAAAAAGGAAAGGAAACTCAAAAAACAGCAAATTACTATGGAAAAAAAGAAAGAAGACAGCAAGGAAGAAAGCAAACAATAAACACAACAGTAAATAGCTAATGCGTGGCTTAAATGACATTTTTTCTGTTCATCGTTGAAGAAAACACAGGAAATATACATTTATCAAGATAATCAAATGGGGGTCGGAATAGCTCAGTGGTAGAGCGCCGGACTCGTAATCTTGGTGATCCTGGGGTTGCGGGTTCGAATCTCCACCGGGCCATTTCGGTACAGGGGAATTTTTCTCTCGGAGTATAGTCCTTCGAATGAAGACTATAAACCGAGGTTCCGTGTGTGAACGCACGCATAACATCTTGCACACACTGAAAATTCCGTCACCAACTTTCGGAAGAGAGGGCCAGTTTGGCCGTTGGTATGGATGACACGTTACACATAGCATGCACATTCCCCAAGTTAAAGTGTGGCTGCCTTAATGGCGGGGAAAAAAACGGCCATACACACAAAATTCCACTCCCTTTGTTGGGTAGATGGGATTAATCCTTGTCTGTCTATAGTACAGGGAGTGTCCGCAGGAGTATCAGCCTGCGTACGCGGGGAAAAACAAAGCAATCACATCATCTGGAGAATGGAAAACATCTTGGCTTTGAAAAACTTGTCGTACCTATTTAACACCTTTCAGCCACAGTCAAAGAAACAAAATGAATTGAACAGTGTAAACGAACTAAAACAACCTACGTTGTGAAAAGCCTGTGGATAAAAAAGATGCAAGCACCTCCGCCCTAGCTCTGCGTTTCCCAGAATGACAACAGCAACGATTTATAACAACCACATCAACCAATTTTCTGTCCTTCGCCATGACAATAACAACGATTCATAATAATGACATCCATCATTTGTTTTTTGTCATTACCATGTTCATGGTCCCCAGCATCACAAAACATACCCTGTGACCCCCTCCCCCCCCCCCCCCCCACACACACACACACCTCCCTCCCTTCCCCAACATACCACATTCATCCACATTTTTGTTGTCTCAAAAAAATCCGTCTGGTATCTCACTTCTGGTTCATCTTTTGAAACTGAAAACAATCAGAAAGCCTAGCAACAAATAGATACTAATTAGAATGTCAGAAGAAATAGGGGGAAAACACACTAAGAGAACACAACCAAATCACAGGTAGATCTAGTTGCAAAGTGAGGCGACTGCAGGCGGAAATCTAAACAAACCTTAAATGTGATTAATAGCGAACCGCCAAGAAAACGTAGACAAACGAATCACAAGACAACACGACGCGTTTCGACCTCTTAGGTCTTCTTTAAGGCAAGACACAAAACACCCATTTAAAACATTCAACGCCCATCTTGCGCTGAAGTGGACGAAGATAAGTGATTGCTCGTTCATTTTCGTTGTCCTGATAGTTTTGTATCTTGCCTGATGAAGACCTAAGAGGTCGAAAGGCGTCGTGTTTTGTGTTGTGATTCATTTGTCTACGTTTCTGTTTTTTTGTTGGTTTTTTTTTTTTTTTTTTGGCGGTGCGCTATTACTAACACTTAAAACTTGTTCAAATCAAAGGATTAACATTGAAAGGAAAGACGTGTGTGTCAGTGAGGTAGGATGACGGGAGAAGAGAGTAGGGAATAAAGTCAACAAAGCAGCAGAAGGGGGGGGGGGGGAGTGAGGGTGACAGTTCATGTGCTCGAGAGCTAATGGAAGTGAAGGAGTGAGGACGAAGACGTAGAGACGATAACGGCAGGACGAGACATCCCCTAGTTCTGCCTGACCCCCTGTTCAAACAAGCCAGTCTTACCGACCAGCACATTTCCCCGATTCATAGAGGACAAAGGCATTGGAAAATACCCACACTGCGAAAACACACGATCCTGTCGGCAACATCTTACAGTCGTTATAACGATCAAGATGATGATGATGATGATGATGATGATGATGATGCGGAGGATAAAAAGGAGAAAGGAAATGACAATGAGAATAATAACACACACACACACACACACACACACACACACACACACACACACACACACACACACACACCACATACACACACACACACACACACACACACACACACGTGCACACACACGCACACCCCAACCCCCCCCCCCCCCCACACACACACACATACGCGCGCGCGCGCGCATACACATTTATCTACACACATGCGCGCATACTACACACACACACACACACACACACACACACACACACACACACACACACACACACACACACACACAAAACACACAACAACACAAATAAAAAAGCTATGAGACATGTGCCCTCGCCAATGCCTCGCTCTCCACATGACGCCATCGACCAGTAATGTTTGTTCCTCTGCTTCCTCTGCCCACCCTGTCGGTGATAAACCAAGCACCTGTGTTATCTATTCACTATACTGCCCAGCCTGTCGGTGATAAACCAAGCACCTGTGTTATCTATTCACTACACTGCCCAGCCTGTCTGTGATAAGCCAAGCACCTGTGTTATCTATTCACTACACTGCCCAGCCTGTCTGTGATAAACCAAGCACCTGCGTTATCTATTCACTACACAGCCCACCCTGTCGGTGATAAACCAAGCACCTGTGTTCTCTATTCACTACACTGCCCAGCCTCTCGGTGATAAACCAAGCACCTGTGTTCTCTATTCACTACACTGCCCAGCCTCTCGGTGATAAACCAAGCACCTGTGTTCTCTATTCACTACACTGCCCAGCCTCTCGGTGATAAACCAAGCACCTGTGTTCTCTATTCACTACACTGCCCAG
Organism: Conus canariensis; assembly: GCA_033310375.1. Lineage (NCBI taxonomy): Eukaryota > Metazoa > Mollusca > Gastropoda > Neogastropoda > Conidae > Conus > Conus canariensis. The sequence goes on along the minus strand of CM065738.1, from coordinate 55,299,333 downwards.
CCTGTCGGTGATAAACCAAGCACCTGTGTCATCTATTCACTACACTGCCCACGCTGTCGGTGATAAGCAAAGCACCTGTGTCATCTATTCGCTACACTGCCCACCCTCTCGGTGATAAACCAAGCACCTGTATTATCTATTCACTACACTGCCCAGCCTGTCGGTGATAAACCAAGCACCTGTATTATCTATTCACTACACTGCCCAGCCTGTGGGTGATAAACCAGGCACCTGTGTTCTCTATTCACTACACTGCCCAGCATGTCGGTGATAAACCAAGCACCTGCGTTATCTATTCACTACACTGCCCACCCTCTCGGTGATAAACCAAGCACCTGTGTCACCTATTCACTACACTGCCCACCCTCTCGGTGATAAACCAAGCACCTGTGTCATCTATTCACTACACTATCCACCCTGTCGGTGATAAACCAAGCACCTGTGTCATCTATTCACTACACGTATGGTATGCACGCATGCTGCATGACTCCCATGACTAGATGGGCCAAGGCACAAGACTCCCACATCCTTTCTTTCTGTTGTTCCTTCCAAAGCCAGGCAAGGTCCCACCATGAGAGGGGCAATGGCCTATACATGATTAAACTTTCCGTATACATATCAGTATCCTCCCAAAACAGGAATAAGTAATCCATGTTTTCCATCGATACCCCCCTTCCCCTCCCCTAACTTTCAGAAACAAACACATAAACCCACTGGGAACTTGGACATACTTTCTGACAGCCCCCCCCCCCCCCCCCGACAATTTTTCCATTTTCTTGAACAGCTACTAACCCAATATCCCTCCCAACAACATTCCTCCCAATCGATTTTTTTTTCTCTTTGGTATTCTTCAATTTCCTTCCTCCCTCTAGAGGAAAACAAAAACAAAACAGATGGGAAGAAAAAGTCCGACATTGAAGATTGTTGGAATACCGATTGACCCAGTTCTTGGCAGCTTTGTCACTGAGAGATCCGATATGTCCACTGTGTGTGTCTGGAAAGCTGCACACGTCTCCCTCTTCCACCTACACCCCCAGTCGCCATCATAGAAGTATCCATTCGCTGTCCGTTCGCTCACATTGCCGCTCTGGCTTG
>CM065738.1:55293238-55295738 GCA_033310375.1 Conus canariensis | reverse complement strand
GTGTGTGTGTGGGGTGTGTGTGTGCGTGCGTGCGTGCGTGCGTGCGTGCGTGCGTGCGTGCGTGTATGTTTGTGTGCGTGTGTGCGTGCGTGCATGCGTGTATGTTTGTGTGTGTGTGTGTGTGTGTGTGTGTGTGTGTGTGTGTGTGTGTGTGTGTGTGTGTGCCTGTGTGCGTGTTGTTGTAATCGGTGCAATGTGAATCATCTGTCCTATAGACAAAAAAAAAGTTTGTTATTTTTTTTTTTAATGCAGCACTGATCTAATTCACACTTTTTGTTGCTCCTCTTAAGTGTACTGAATATCAAGATATACTATCAACAGTTCAATCCCATCACAAACGTACTGTCCAGGAAGACACGGACTATGCCTATAATGGAAATAAGTCACTCCGCCACTCATCATGCCCTATATCAGCAACAGGTGAAGTAATAAGCGACGCTTAAACGGTGTGTGAAACACTGCCTCTTGGTGAGAGCGTCGTCGGAGAGCTCTCCCGAGCAATCTGACCTGAGCACTGAAATCTGACCTGGAAAAGTGCACGTGCAAAAAAAAACCGCGCGGACGATCACTCGTCTGTTTTTCCAGGACCATCTCCTCTGTTCCTGCAACGCTGTCACTTCTCCTCCACCTCCTCTGTCCTCAATGTGCTTTTTAGATTTGAGAACTAGATGATTCGACAAGACAAGACAAAGTCTTTATTCGTAAAGGCCATAGCCCCTTAGAAGGGGGCTGTACACAGAACAATGATGATTCAAGCGAGCAAGAGAAGGGGGGAAGGGTGGGGGGGGGATCTGTAACTGTAGATCGCTGGAATTCTAACTGACTCACATCTTGCTAGCTTTGGGAACAGAGAGATGCCATTCAGTCCATTGTGTCTCTAGACAGCCACAATGCTGTCTTGTCCTCAGACCAATATCACCACCATGCATTCAGGGACTCCTCTCTTTCTATTCCATCCTCCCCTTTGCCTCCCTCCGCCCTTCCTCTCTGCCCCTTTGGAGTAACCTGAACACTGGCTACAGTGGCAGGGTGTGTGTGTGTGTGTGTGTGTGTGTGTGTGTGTGTGTGTGTGTGTGTGTGTGTGTGTGTGTGTGTGTGTGTGTGTGTGTGTGTGTGTGTTGCGGCACTGCATCACAGTCAAATGTCTGTGTCTCTGTTCATTGTCTTCTGGCCTGGATCCCCTTTATATACAGACTCATCATAGACATAGCCTTATATACAGACTCATCATAGACATAGCCTTATATACAGACTCATCATAGACATAGCCTTATATACAGACTCATCATAGACATAGCCTTATATACAGACTCATCATAGACATAGCCTTATATACAGACTCATCATAGACATAGCCTTATATACAGACTCATCATAGACATAGCCTTATATACAGATTCATCATAGACATAGCCTTACATGCAGACTCATCATAGACATAGCCTTATATACAGACTCATCATTGACATAGCCTTATATACAGACTCATCATAGACATAGCCTTATATATAGACTCATCATAGACATAGTGATGAAAAGTGAAATGAATGAAGAACAAAAGGAAGAAAAGAAAAGGAAATGCTAAAGAAAAATAAAGAAAATGGGAACAAAACAAAAGAAAACAAACAAAAAAAAGCAAAGATGGAAAGAATGATGAGAAAGAAAGAAACAAACAAAAAGAGAAAACAAACAAACCAATAAACAAAACTAAATCAGAAAACGCCATGAAAGAATAGAACAGACAAAAACAAAAACGCAGATCAAAAGGGGAAAGAAGAAATGGAAAAAAGGAAGAAAAACAAACAACCTAAAGCGACCGCCACTCATCTGAAAATTGGTCTTTTTTTCTTTTCAGTTTTTCATTAGGGGAAAGAAAAAGTCTGAGAATGACAGGTAATCTTCTGCACAGCGTTAGAGATTTACGAAAATCTATGCACACTGTTCACATCGTTCAACTTCAACCTTAGAAACAAGCAAACTAACAAACAACGGAACCAAACAACGCCCACAGAATGCAATGGTGACCTGGAAAAGCAAAGAAGATGAGACAACTGGATGTCGTAGAGAAGATTTCTTGATGAGTTACATTATTATTATTATTATTTATTATTATGAATATTTATATAGCGCCTATCCTCGGCTGTTGCTTGGGCAGCAACAGCCCTCGAACGGTCAGCCTGGAGACAGACTGTGCAGAAAGGTCTCTCCAAGTTCGAAGAGACACTCGCTCAGCAGCACGGGGAAAAGAGAATGAGAAGAAAGGCTGCAGCCCAGGCAGACAGACCAGCGTCAGACTTCATCTGTGCCCTCTGCCACAGGGACTGTCATTCCCGCGTCGGACTGGCCAGCCACACCCGTCGCTGTACCAGAATAGACACCTAGAGCGCAACTCCATAGTCTTCCGAGACTGAAGGATGCCTACTGATCCCCGGCTAGAGACCAAGCTCTAAGCGCTTTACAATCCACACTCGTTTACACAACGGGCTGCCCACCTGGGTAG
>CM065738.1:55283238-55288238 GCA_033310375.1 Conus canariensis | reverse complement strand
CTGTCGGAAAAAAAAACAAAAAAAAAACAAGCAACCATTTACAAAAGTTTTGGGTCAGAAATCTGTTTTCTAACCTCTTACTTTTAAGCTTCTATTTGAAATATTAGAATGTGATGACAATCTGCCATATGAACATCTTCAAAAGTTAAACCTTTGGATTAGAAAAAAGTAAAGTCTTCTGTAAATTATGTTGAAAAAAACAAAACAAACGACACAATAGCGCGTTATTAAATAAGGATTCTAAAACGGCCAACTTTGTCTTAGTAGTCTTTGTTATAGTCTCCAGATTCATAGCATCACAAGTCAAACTGAGTAACTCTCCTGTCGCCTAAACACTTCGCACAACTCTCCCTTTCCTTTAACGAACTACACTAACTAATCCACACCCGTTGCGTTCATCAATCCCGTCGAACACCTCAGCTATAGGTTGTCTTTTACATCTGAAAACAAAATCGAAAATTACAACAATGAAACAAAACAGGAGAGTTCAATATGAAAAGGAGAGAATAACTGCACATCAACAGACCACAATGAAGCCAAAAAAGCAGAAGTAGAATGGCACATTTGAAAAAATAAACAAGAGAGAGGAGAGAGAGAGAGAGAGAGAGAGAGAGAGAGAGAGAGAGAGAGAGAGAGAGAGAGAGAGAGGAACAGGCAGAAAGTATTGACCAGGGATGAGGCGCAAAACTATCTGGACAATGCCTGAGCAACATACAACCTCCAAAGTTCCGCTCGACTCCGGCCTGAAGCAAAACAGCTTACCTCCCAATATCCCTGCCCATCTCGTGGGAAATGTATGGCACAATCATGGGAAATGAAAACAATCAAGAGCCAAAAACAAATCGTAAAAAAGAGAAGTAAACAAAACCAAACTCAGTTCGAAACGAAAAAAAACAACGGGGAAGAAAAGGAAATATACGTACAAAGAAGTATGAACAAAGAAACGAAGGAAAACGATATGACAAATAGATGAATGAATAATGAATGTCTGACATTTGTTCTTAAATTAATGTCCAATTTTTGTCCACTTTAGCAACTACCTTCATTGTTGTTCACTATCCTCACTACGACTTTCACCAAGCTGCACCTCAAAGACAACAACAACAACTACAGTAACGATGACGACTACTACAGCTACAACGCCAAAAGCAACAACAGCAGCAACAACAACTACTACTACTACAACTACTGCTCCTGCTGCTGCTGCTACTACTACTACTGCTATCACTACCACCACCACTACCACTACAAGCCACACTGAGGTCCACGGCTGCATAAGCACAGCGGCGTCACAGAAATGTTTGCAACACCAGCATCAAGCGACATCTGTCTTCAAACAATGCCATGTATATAGGACATCTTGTACAAAGAAACACAATCCATGTTCCGAACAAAACCAAACGTCGAAATGTTATGTTTTCATATTTTTTTCCAAGGTCCATGAGTAGACCTTCTGATACTATATCTTTTTAGGCAGCAAAGGAAATAAAAAGAAAAGATGAAAAAATAGACAAATGAAAAAGAAAAAAAAAGCAGGCGGGAGGGGGGGGGGGAGGGGGGGGGGCATGGAGGGCGCACGGAGAGGTGGAGGTATGGGTAATCACAGTGGAACTTGTTTAAAATTCTGCGCTTTCACGAACGCGCGTTCGCGCACGCATGCACGCAAACACACGCGCCCCCACACACACACACACACACACACAACACACACACACACGCACCACGCACACACTACACACACGTGCGCGCGCGCACACACGCACACCTCTCTCTCTCTCATGCACAGAGGAGAGAGAGAGAGAGAGAGAGAGAGAGAGAGAGAGAGAGAGAGAGAGAGAGAGAGAGAGAATCCATATTGGAGGTTGCAGGAGGAATGTCGACAGGCAATCCGCTGTGGATTAGAAAGAGAGCAATCCGATTATGTGAACTGCCTCTTCACCCCCCCCCCCCTCCGCCCACCTCTCTTTTCCTCCCACACTCGCATCACACCACCGTATCAACACCCCTCCCCCACACAACAACACACACACACACACAACACACACACACACACACACACACACACACACACACACACACACACACACCACACCCCCATCTGGCTTCCCTTGCCGCACAGTGTGAATTTTGCCTTTAGCGACATAGGACGTGTGTAGACTACATCATCGTATTTCATGTTAGTACTGTGCTGGAACTCGTCTGCCGGTTGGCTGATAGCAGAGAGAGAGAGAGGGGGGGGGGGGGGGGGGGGGAGAACAGAGAGAGAGAGGAGAACACAGAGAGAGAGAGAGAGAGAGAGAAAAGGGGGGGGAGGAGAACAGAGAGAGAGAGAGAGAGAGAGAGAGAAGAATAACAGCCAATGTCAATAAAAAAAAAAGCTCGATGCTAATGACATTGATCATAGTTAAGGATGAGGATGATATTGTTCATGAAAAGAAGGCCCCTTTGAATCGTTTCCCAGGAATGCCTGCCCATCCTGCAAGAGTCAAATGTGCAGGTCAGAGTTCGGGGTCACAGCAAAGGTCAAGTATGTAGTACCCACAAAGTCTGAACAGAAGAAAATCGCCCTGGCTCGGTGTGAAAAAAAGAAAGAAACAAACAAACTGAATGTGAAAAAGATGATTTTATCCTGGAATTTGGGGTCAGTGAATTAGTTCAATGCCATACATCAGCAAAAACAGCAGAATGATTCATAACTTATGGACTCCTTATGTTTCTACGCCATTGGTAGGGCTCTAGGATTTTTAGAGTCAAAAGTCTAACAGACGACAGGAAAATGGAGGGTCATGTGGATCGTGCTGGCATAGACAAAGAAACAGACATGAGAGCTGCCTCAGAGTCAGGTATGATGGTATGGGTTAACGGCTGGACTGTGGGATGCATATGTTTTGGTACTGGCCGACCTTCTGAGAAAAGCCAGGTGCAGCTTTGAGTGCAGCAGGGAATGTACTATGTTTGGGGGCTAAACGATAACCGTGGACTCGGACCAAAGGCGCAGGCCTAGAGTGAGGAGGACGTAAGCTGCATTGACCCCTTCTCTTTTTCTTGACGTTACCATTCCCCGTTCACTGATCGTCTCATGCGGCGTCTGTCGTATATATATATATATAAACCGACCGAATCCTATTGTGAGACTATGGCCCTAAAGACCTGGAGTTTTCAGGCGTGCGTAAGGTAAGGTAAGGTAATGTTGCTTACAGCCCAGCCGACCGCACGGGGCCACATCAGGGCTGTCACCACGTTAAAATCAACTCAAGTCATCAAAAAAAACAACAACAAAAAAACAACAACTTTCACACACCTCTTTAAAATACATCTTCTAAAAACGTACCAGAAACGTCGTTAAGAATCTTTCTTCCATAAAATCCTAGATCAGATGAAAAAAGTTAATCTCTTTCAGAAATTCAAAGATCACGTCAGGTGGGACATCTCTGAACAGGGTTTTCATGGAGTCTGCTGTAAAGTGTTTATGTCTCACATCGTGCAAGTCCCAACAATCTGAAAGAACATGTTTCACTGTGTGGAACATGACATGGAATGCACCACGGAGCTTCTTCACCTTTTAAAAGATAAGAATGGGTATAAAACGAGTGGCCTGTGTGCAAGCGGCACAAGGCTGTTTCGTCTTTACGGCCGCCTCTGGGACATGGTAAAAACTCTTTCAGGTTTGGACGGATCTTGACTATTTTGTTATCCATCTGCGAGTTCCATTCCTCTTGCCAGAGGTCTTAGACGTAAGGCTGTGTTTTGGGTTTCAAATCAGTGTGAGGAATAGACAACCTGCTCAACTTTTCCTTTGTCGCACTCTTGGCAAGCTGATCAACCACCTCGTTGCCTCGAATGCCCACATGGCTGGGAACCCAAGCAAAAACTATGCTGTATCCATCTGATTTCAGAGAGGTGAACAGCTCGAAAACTTTCAGCAGCTGAGGGTGCTTGAGATGATGGCCGGCAATGGCCTCCAAAGCAGAAAGGGAGTCTGATAAAATAAGGAAATCTTTATGTTTCGATTTGCAGATCATTTGAAGAGCCAGGACCAAGGCTGTCAGCTCAGCAGTGTAGATGGAGCTGTCGGTGGGAATGTGTTTGGTACATCTCTGAGGGAGATCTGCTGCACAAAACACAGCAGAGGCAACTCCCTCCTCAGGTTTGCAACAACAAAACAGAAAACCCAAAATAAAGCACCTAATCAAACTTGCACGGGTAGTTTAATTCTTACCGTCCAGAGTACGCCACACATGGCTGCCCCCAACAGCTATTTTGCAGCCATGCTTGCCCTCCAACAACCATTTTGCGCCGAATATGAGAAGATAACTGGTTTCTCGTTCTTCGTTTTCACTGTCCTCATTGTTGTTTGTCTTTTGCCTGAAGAAGACCCAAGAGGTTGAAATGCATTGTGTTTTGTCCTGTAATCTGTTTGTCTGTATCTGTGGCGGTAACTAACCCCTTTTCTTTCTCAATTTTGCTTCATTTTCCGCCCTCAGCCACTTCGTTCTGAAACTAAAGATGAAGATGAGGACAGCAACACTGCTGATATTGTTTCAGTCCATTCTCAGAAATGTCAGTGCATCTTCCATTAGGTAAACGTGCAGATTTAGGGGGTGGGGGTGGGGGGTGGGGGCATATTTACACTAACTCATCCCTTACATTGTTACAATTTCCTACTTACATGGTCGTCTGATGGCCGTCTTTGATGGCCGTCTTTCATGGGCATAAACCGACTTGAATCTATTCTGAGACAGTGTCCCCAATGACCTCAAGTCATCATGTGTGTGTGTGTGCGTGCGCGCGCGCGCATGTACGTGCATGCGTGCGTGCGTGCATGCTTGCGTTCATGTGTCCCCAATGACCTCGAGTCATCACGTGTGTGTGTGTGTGTGTGTGTGTGTGTGTGTGTGTGTGTGTGTGTGTGTGTGGTGCGTGCGTGCGTGCGTGCGTGCGTGCTGCTGCCTGCCTGCCTGCCTGCCTGTGTGTGTGTGTGTGTGTGTGTGTGTGTGTGT
>CM065738.1:55275738-55280738 GCA_033310375.1 Conus canariensis | reverse complement strand
TGATGATGAATGATGATGATGATGATATGACGATGATGATGATGATGATGATAGAATGATTGATGATGATAATGACGATGATGTGATGATGATGATGATGATGATGATGATGATGAGATGATGATGATGATGATGATGATGACGATGATGCTGACGTATGATTGGGGATGACAGATGATATGACTGATTATGATGACGATGAATGCCTGACGGTTAATAAAATGATATTGTGTCCTTTGATTATTGAGAAACAACCAGAAATTTGGATCATAACCTCGAACCGCTTTTTGGGATTCTCCACTACTGAGAACACTATTTCATCAGTAACAAGTCGTCTACATTTCTTGGAATTCTCCACTACTGAGAACACTATTTCATCAGTAACAAGTCGTCTACATTTCTTGGAATTCTCCACTACTGAGAACACTATTTCATCAGTAACAAGTCGTCTACATTTCTTGGAATTCTCCACTACTGAGAACACAATTTCATCAGTAACAAGTCGTCTACATTTCTTGGAATTCTCCACTACTGAGAACACTATTTCATCAGTAACAAGTCGTCTACATTTCTTGGAATTCTCCACTACTGAGAACACTATTTCATCAGTAACAAGTCGTCTACATTTCTTGGAATTGATAATGACTTAATCATTTTACTTCTCCGCATTCACCATCTGTTAACCATCTTTCTTTGTTACTATTTGTCATTAATTAATCATCCTGTTTAGGTGTCCGTTCAATCCTGTCATGTGATGTAGCCTCACATGGCGACATGTGACGTTCCGTCGCGTACGCCCTTATTTGTTATAAAGCATTTCCCTAGGTAGGGAAAAGAAAAGGTAAAAGAAAAGATAATTTGCATGGCCTGACCAGTGTGATCGGTGTCGCTGTGGCTATAGACGTAGGGTGATTATTGGTTGAATGGACGGACGTTGTTCATTGGTCAAGTAACCAAGGGCTGGTAATGCGTAGAGTTAGACGAGTACTCACTGAATATGTACTCAAGAAGAGCGCAGGAAGGAAAAATAAAGTATAGGAAGGAGATGGCTTGGGGACACTGACCAGACGGTTCTTTGGAGCTTGCAGAACGAGTTTCACGTGTAATCTACCATTACCAGGTGAGGTATAGACAGATGGGGAGAGAAAAGAGAGAGAGAGAGTTAAGAAAAGGGAAAAAGGGAAAAGAATTTATCATTATTCAGATTTTGAAATAGATTACTTACACGGACTTCATTCGTGTTTCAGCCCTTCCCGGTGTTGTGGCAGCACCAGTAATGGTACAAGCGACTGTGACAGTCGTACGAATATTCGGGCTACAGTGCTGTGGCAGCACCTAATTGTGAAGAGGACAACAACTGCGACAGTCGTGAGAGAACTCAAAGCGTTTGTCATGTTGACCCACAATGATTCTTGATTGTCCCCCCTGGATCGGAACTCAGATGATATTCTTATATGTTAAGCCATCTTTTGATTCTTCTTTGGAAAATGTATACATTGTTTCTCCAGTGAGGAGGAGAAACCGGTAAAAGATGTATTTGTGAAGTACTATGTATAATGAGATGAAATTTGGTCCCAGCTAGTGGATCTGTGGAATGATTGTACCTCCACTGGAGAGGAGGAATGAAAAATAATTCTTAGAAAACAAACCAGTTGAATATGATGGAAAAATTGATTATTGTTTAGTAAATTATTCCCCGGAGAGGAGGGGGAGAAGAAGAGTTATTGCTGTGCGCCTCCTGGTTGTTTGGAGAGACTGCGTGTGCACGGAGTAAATGCTGAGCTGATTGCGTGCATGCATTTGTGCGTGTGACAAATCCCTTCAGCGCAATTGCTTCCAGTGCCCTCTATTCTGAGACAGTAATTCTCACGAACTGAGCCATGTAGAGGGGGAGAAGGGGGATGGGGTGGGGGAGGTGTGAAGTGTAAGGATGGGGGGGGGGGAGGGGGATGAGAACAAAGACATCTGCAGGGAATATTTCATTCATACTTTTTTGTACACGTCTCACCTGTACCCAAGATTAAACTTTGTAAGTGTATAATGAGTCAAAAATAAATCAAGCCTTCACGTGAATGAAAAAAAAAAACAAAATGAACGTCCAACAGAGTAGTTAAATCACTCTGCCTCTCAGCAAGTCCTAGAATAGTAACGTATGAAACTGGAAGCGGTTTCCAGAGCCGTGTTTGCAAGGTTTTTGTGGAATCGCGTGCCGTCAGAGAGGTGCGCCAGACCTCAGAAACCGAGCGCTGAAATGGGACCCAAACCATGCCCCAAAAACCACGCTGAGGACTGATTATTTCTCTTCCAACATGCCCCCCCCCCCCCCCTCCTGCTCCACCGCCCTCCCCCCTCCTTCCCCAAGTTCCTGTTCGTCCCTCCATTTGGTCCTCTTCATCACGTACTCTGTCCTCCCTCAGCATGGAGAGAGCTAGGGAAGTAGTAATCTGCAGTTGATGGTTGTTAGAATTCCGATTGACCCAGTTCTTGGCTGGCTTGGGAACCCGGTGATCCGATTACATCAAGCGTGTATGTCTCCCCACTGCCGTTCTTCTTCTTCTGCCCCTTCCCCGACCTTGCAAAGGGAAGGATAAAGGAGGGAGGCGGCGCTGGTGAGAAGGTGTAGGACCCTTGAAGAAAGAGAGGATGATGCTCTTTACAGCGGCTGGGGTCATGTTTGGCATCACTGTATGTTACATTAATATCGTCTGTGTCCCTGTACACCTTTCTTTCTCTGTCCTGCTCCAGATAGGATCTATTGCAGACCGAGACCTCTATAGTATCACCGAATTCTAATCTTGGCTGGAGAAAGGACTAGTTTACATGCATTACCACATTCGTCTTGGTATAGGAAGTCTTAGAAAAGGATGTGTTCCATCGCCTTCTGGTTTGATAATGATCCATAGTGATTGTTGTCGTGGGATGGAAACAGTATATTATTGTAGGCTGTTTGATATCATACCATTACATGCTGTCATATATCATAGTACGTGCTGTCGTATATCATATCATTACTTGCTGTCATATAATCATTACTCAATGTCACATATCATTATCATTAACTTGCTGTCATATATCATATCATTAATTTGCTATTGTATACCATGTCATTACTTGCTGTCATATATCAAATCGTTCCTTGCTGTCATTTATCACATTATGACTTGCTGTTATGTATCATATCATTAACTTGCTGTCATATACCGCATTATGAACTTGCTGTCATATGTTATATTTCCTTGCATATTTTACATCTTTACTTCCTGTCACATATGATATCATTATATCCTGTCATATATAATATCGTTACTTCCTGTCTATAACGACCATGTATATAATACCGTTACTCTCTGTCATATATAATACCGTTACTCTCTGTCATATATAATATTATTACTCCCTGTCATATATAATATCATTACTCCCTGTCATATGTAATATCATTACTTCCTGTCATATATAATATCGTTACTTCCTGTCATATATGATATCATTACTTCCTGTCATATATCACTTGCTGTCATATCCTCGTGTCTGTGAAATCCACACGAGTACAATTTCTCACCTTCAACCAAACAACGACTAGCATACTGAAATTCTTTTCAAAAGGTATCCATGTTCGACAGATGGACACTAATATTACATACAATTCACAAAAATCTAGCTTTGAATGTAATCGCTTTTAGGTACGTTGCTTTTGCGTGATCGCTGGCAAGAACGACAAGATGTCATTGAATTTTTGTTATGATTTCTCCAATTCAAGGTATGGTCTTATCCGACCTGCAGTGACACCAGTTATGTATTTCTCTCCTTGTCTCTCTGCTTTAATATTCGATTCTATTTTCTGAAGAGAAGGATTTCTGACATTGCTTGTTTGTCTCGTTCTTCGTCATGATTTTTAGCGTTGTTTACTTCATTGACTTTTCAAACCTACAACTGTCAAAGTTACAATACAAAATGTAACATCTTTGTCATTGCAACCTTATATATATATTTTCTTCATCTTCAATTTTTTTTTTCTTTTCTAAAAGTTCAAATCTTTGCCAAGCCATTACTATAATGACTGAAGGGTTGTTGGCCTGCACTTGTTTTCCCCCACTACTTAATTGTTCAGCATTATATATATATATAATATATATATGTGTGTGTGTGTGTGTGTGTTTGTGTGTATTATACGTTAAGATTTGTTTTTCTTTTGTTTTACTATTTTTCATATTCTGGCATCCTAATATCTTGTTTTGGTTAATCACACAAGTCTGAAGATGGTCATAAAACGTTGTTTTTTTTCCAGTCGTTTTTTCTACTGTAAATTTCCAATGAACTCAAAACCATCTTGTTTGTTTCCGATCCGGTCCAAAAATAGACTGTTTTATTTTACACTGCGAAGTGGGACCTTTCCCCCGTGTATATTTAATGAATCATTATCGATATTTTTGTTTCTCCAATAAAGAAACAATGCTCTTTACCACTGTGTAAATGCGATCAGCCGTTGTTAATTTAAATAGATAATATCTATCAATTGTTATCTCCAGCTGAAAAACTCCCACAGCAATGGGAATAATGAAGCGCATGCTATCGTTAATCAATCATTATTCTTTCGTGTATTTTCGGCACTTCTGGATACAAGTGTTTGTTTTGGGGGTATTTTTTATGGTGTTCTTTGTGACGTTTGGAGAAGATTGATCGAAGACCCATTTCGCATTGCGTATTAAATGGGCTAAGCTTTTCTCCGCATTTGTTTTGTGTGTTTGTTTGTATTTGGGTTATGCTCTCTGCTGCGTTTGTTTGTTTTGAATTCCAACCAGTAATTCATAATTTCTTTCAAAATGTTTCTTCTTCTTCTCCTGTTCTACTTCTCCGCCTTCTTATCCTTCTCCTCCTCCTCCTCCCTCTCCTTCTTCTTCTTCTTCTTCTTCTTCTTCTTCTTCTTCTTCTTCTTCAAATGTCTAACCAATCATTGAGAGCTACTAGCTGGTTCGATGTCAACGCCCAGCGCGGGAACA
>CM065738.1:55260738-55268238 GCA_033310375.1 Conus canariensis | reverse complement strand
AGAGAGAGAGAGAGAGAGAGAGGCACAACATGTAATTATTTTTCGTAAGACATGAAAATACGTAGAAGGTATTTAGCAAAGTGAGATGGGATTTGGGGGGAGGGATGGGGGGAGAAGCAAAAATAAAAAAAGAAAGAGGGAGAGAGAGAGAGAGAGAGAGAGAGAGAGAGAGAGAGAGAGAGAGAAGAAGAGAGAGAAGAGAGAGAGAGAGAGAGAGAGGGTGGAAGGGAGAAGGGGAACAACAGAAATGGAAGGTAGTAATCAAGCATAAAATGTAATAATTTGAAATGGAAATGTACTAAAACGTACAACAATTAGCATGTATGGAAACAGACAGTAAAATGAATATGAAAAAGTATGTACAGAATTCGGAACACACGCACACGCACGCACACAGAGAGAGAGAGAGAGAGAGAGAGAGAGAGAGAGAGAGAGAGAGAGAGAGAGAGAGAGAGAGAGAGAGAAAGGGCACAACATATAATCATTTTTCAGAAGGCATGAAAATGCGTAGAAGGTATTTAGCAAAGTGACATGGAATTTTTTTTTTTTTTTTTTTTTTTTTTGGGGGGGGGAGATAGAAGAAGAAGAAGAAGAAGGAGAAGAAGAAGAAGAAGAAGGAAGAAGAAGAAGAAGAAGAAGAAGAGAAAAACATCTTCCGTTTCTGGTGCATATTGGTTTCAGTTGGAGTTTCATCATGGAGGTGTCATTGTGTGCGGACTTGTCCATATACTACACGCTGCACCACATCCGCAAAGTTTGGAGACCAATCACACTGCGCATGATTGAAAGCTACTGGATGTACGAATTAATGACTGCGATGAGATGAGGGAATTTTGGTAAGAGGGTCTCGTGGCTACGGCTTAGCATATGTCTGACCTACGCAATAGCCCAACGCGCTGGTCTAATCTTTGAGTAACCTACCTAACATTGGTTGTGCCATTATTATCATTGTGTGTGTGTGTGTGTGTGTGTGTGGTGTGTGTGTGTGTGTTGTGTGTGTGTTGTGTGTGTGTAGTGTGTGTGGTGTGTGGTGTGTGTGTGTTTGTAGTGTGTGTGTGTGTGTGTGTGTTGTGTGTGTGTGTGTGTTTGTTGTGACAATAACAATAATGGTTTATTCAGTTTTTGCAGGCCCTCTGGCCCATATGAACATGAGAACTGAACTGCACAATAATTAGCATGGTATAGGTGAGTTTGAAAGAGTATAATGACAAAGAAACATGAAATAGACGGCAAATTCTATAAGCAACACAAGTAAACGTTACCTTACGAATCGGTTATAGACTGAGATTTAATTTCCTTAATTTTAATGATGTGTGTGTGTGTGGTGCGTGCGTGCGTGCTGTGCGTGCGTGTGTGTGTGTGTGTGTGTGTGTGTGTGTGTGTGTGTGTGTGGTGGTGCGTGCGTGCGTGCTTGCGTGCGTGTGTGTGTGAGGCCGAGGCGATATCATGGCATCAGTCCTGGCAGAACTCAACTCCTCCTGCTACACATTCTGCTCTCTTCTGGGTTTTCTCCTGTTTATCTGACGGTGAAAGCTCGCGCCGAAAAAAAAAAAAGCTAGTGCAGGGATTGTGACGGCTCGACTTAAGTTGCAGGGCAGTGTCTGGAATGAGCTTTGTGGGAGAAGTGCCTTTGATGCTTGAAAGCAATCCAAGAAGATAAATAAACAATAAGATATGCATATCAATGAAAAAAAAAGAAAAAAAAAAGAAATTTATATAAAAAAAACAGGTAGCATATGTCATTTTTCTTTATGAATTAAAGGGGAAAAAAATGGTGGAGCGAAGAGCATGAAAAAAAGGCCGAACTCCTGTCACATTTTCGAATTCTGATATAATAATTGAAAGATATATTTATTAAAAGTTATTCATTCATTTTTTAATAGAAAATGCAGTATTCAAAAAGGCATGAAAACGAAAGAAAAAAAGAAACAATCATACAATTAGAAAAGGAAAATAGCTATAGGGATAGGAAGCAATAATCCTGCCCTAAATAAAAAGCTAAAATACAAAAGTAGTTTCTGCCACTTTCATTTATAAAAAAAAAAAAAAAAAGATAAAGAAAAACGGGAACAGAAAACATAAATTCCGTCTAAACACAATTTTAAACATCGTTGTCAGGGAGATACACAATTTGACTTTTGTTTTTATTTTTTAGTTATGATTAATGGATTGATCAAAACCATCACATCCTTGAAATGAAATCCGGAATGAGACATGGTACACCAGACAGAAGATAACAAACAAGAAGCAGGGTAACTCCTAATGAAAGAATCACAGGCCCATAACTCCAAACGAAAGCTGCTTTACGACACCGAATCGCCGAGCAGAAATGACAACACAGAGCACACGAGAGACGTCTCCTTGATTGTACGGTGTGCTCTGTGTCGTCATGTCTGCCAGGCGAGTTCGTGTCGTAGGCAGCATTCCTTTGGGGTTATGGGCCTGTAATCATTTCATCGTGGAAATAAGAGTTACGCTGCTTGTTTGTCATCATCACTTCCTCTGAACTTTCTTGCCGTATTCATTGTTGCCTCTTGGTGTTCTGACGAAAATGCTCGACATGTCTGGATGCGAACCAACTTCACGATCGCCATGTTGTGGTGGTTATTACCACGATCTGGACATCATCAGCACCCATTACTGCCTTGTTGCTACCCCCACCCTCCTCGTCCTCCTACTTCTCTTCTTCCTTCGCCTCCTCATCCTTCTCGTCGTGGTCCTCGTCAGGGTTTTCTTGATCTTCATCACTGAAGAGGATCCCAATAACGTCTTGCATTCATTAGTAAGAAGTGGCATGCTATATTTTTGTCAGTTCATAGTATCTAATCTTCCGTTCATGCGACGACTGACTAAATTCAATGGTTCTCTTAACCTAATGCACCAGACACTTTTGTTAGACTTTACAAAGTTACTGATGCAAATTTTTGTGGATATATTATTAATATATATATTATATATATATATATATATATATATATATTTAATTATTATATAAAGCTTTAATTTTTATACTTCATAAAAAAAAAATTTTTAACGATATATTATATATATATATATATATATATATATATATAAACTGCACTTAGGAGTGTCCATTACGGTGACCTCGGACTATCGGAATTGAAAACGTTTGCGTCTCCATTAAGATCAAACTGGCTGTAAAAAATAAAAATTCAGACCACACACCACAAAGGGAAAACTGTCATGACATCTGACTTTCCACTTCTGAATGATATACCGAAAAATATGGACCAGAAACACAATCTTTCTTTTGTAAATCAAATGTTTTTTTTTTTAACAGATGTATTTACTGCATACAACCACTTGCTCTACAAAGTTTACTGTAAGAATTCTTGTGAACGTCTTGCGGAACTAGGTGGGTTTTTTGTTTTGTTTTTAGTGACAGAATACAGATTAGGCAAAGGCCATTTTGGGTAAAAGCATAGACCAACAAAGGGATACATTGCCTGTAAAAGCATGGACCAACAAAGGGATACATTGTCCTGTAAAAGCATGGACCAACAAAGGGATACATTGTCCTGTAAAAGCATGGACCAACAAAGGGATACATTGTCCTGTAAAAGCATGGACCAACAAAGGGATACATTGTCCTGTAAAAGCATGGACAACAAAGGGATACATTGTCCTGTAAAAGCATGGACCAACACAGGGATACATTGTCCTGTAAAAGCATGGACCAACACAGGGATACATTGTCCTGTAAAAGCATGGACCAACAAAGGGATACATTGTCCTGTAAAGCATGAACCAACAAAGGGATACATTGTCCTGTAAAAGCATGGACCAACAAAGGGATACATTGTCCTGTAAAAGCATGGACCAACAAAGGGATACATTGTCCTGTAAAAGCATGGACCAACAAAGGGATACATTGTCCTGTAAAAGCATGGACCAACAAAGGGATACATTGTCCTGTAAAAGCATGGACCAACAAAGGGATACATTGTCCTGTAAAAGCATGGACCAACAAAGGGATACATTGTCCTGTAAAAGCATGGACCAACAAAGGGATACATTGTCTGTAAAGCATGGATCAACACAGGGATACATTGTCCTGTAAAAGCATGGACCAACAAAGGGATACATTGTCCTGTAAAAGCATGGACCAACAAAGGGATACATTGTCCTGCTCGTTTGGTTTTGCGTGGCGATAGGCAGATTATTTCTCAGAAGTACGAAGTGAACATTAATTTCCCTACTTTTTTTTCTGGTTTCAAAGCAGCTATAATCGATTGGATACGAAAAAGAAAAACAAAAGTTGAAAATACTGAGACATATTTGAACATGCATGATATTTGTTGCGGAAAACTGACGTCAGTTTGTGAAAGGGTAAAAATAATACGACAAATTTATAAATGATCGTATTCGTCCGAAGTGCTGCGTGAACTGAGATAATATAAAACGGAATGTTGAAAATGACCGGGAAAACTATTTTGATATTTTAGTTAAAAAAAAAATCTGACATGTCTTGGGGTTAGTATTGTACTTAAGAAAACTGATAGACTGAATAGTGGTCGATTTACTTTCTGTAGCTTAGTTGGTTTTTTTTGTGGCATCAGTTCTCGGATCAATGGAGCACCTAAGGTGGTGATTTTTTTGTACTTTTTTCTTTTTTTTTTTCCCTAAGGCCAAAATCCACCTCTTCATTTTTTGGTGCTTTACACTGTCCTCTTCATCTGCCAAGAAAAAAACAAAGAGCGGAAAAAAAATTCCACTACTAGGTTTTTTCTCTTTTTTTTCCCCCTTTTTTTCTTCCTTTCTTTCCCAACCAATCTCTTACATACCATGCATAGTCTGTATGTTCTCTTACAAATGGACATATGTTTGCTGATTTTAGTGTTTTGGCAATTTATACAAAGTGTCTGGGTTTGTTAATGTACTAATGTGTGGTGTACTGGCACACTCACTCTCATAATGTGTTGCATTATACAAAGGAAACAACATAGATGAAACAAAGGACTTAATTAGTTTCAGTTTTTCATTTTGTTTTACACAAACACCCGCACACACTCTCTCTCCCCCCTCCCCCTCCTTCCCCCTCTCTCTCAAATATGTTAACAATGGTAGTTACCTGTGTAGCTTAGCTAAAGATTACACACACGTTTTGGGACAGTATGGTTATTCAACGTTTCTGGCAAACGCTGGGAGATGTAATGAATGAATAATGTCTGTCTACATTTAATTTGCAGATAACTGAATCATTAGCCATAACTGGATTTGAAAACAGAATATATACATATGGACTACGTATTTAATGTCAGTGTATTATTTGCTCAACACTCTCTATGTCAGTGTAGAATAGCACAGAAATCTTCTAGACTGAACGTCTTCCTAAACAAGCTGAAATGCAGATACATATGGACTATGTATTTAATTTCATTGTATTATTTGGTCAACACGCTCTATGTCAGTGTACAATAGTACAGAAATCTTCTAGACTGAACGTGTTCCTAAGCAAGCTGAAATGTAGATATAAAATTGAAGAGTATAGAGTTCGATTTTTTGTATATATACACAAAGAAAAAAGTTAAGCACCCCCTTATATTTTCAACTGTCAGAATTGACAACAACAATGTATGACCCCAAAATTTTCAATTTTGTCAAGAATGGTGTGTCATTGAAAGGATAAAACCAGTCAGGCGTGTATGTGAAGCATAGTCATGGTGTGGACATGCACGTGCATTACGGTTCTTGAAATTTAAAAAATTGAGGTTTGGTGAGTCATCCAGTTTAGCAATCACAGTTGGTTTTAAGAAAAGATATTCTTTGCAAAGAAATATGGTGCGAAGGAGGATAGCAGAGGCCAAACGATGGCAAATTATTGGCATGCATTCCACTGGAATGTCCTTCAAAGCAATCGGGCGTCAATTGGGCTTCCACTACACTGTCATCAGCCGGCTGGTGAGGAAACACCAGCAAACCAGCCATGTGCAGGACCGCCCACGATCTGGCCGACCACATGCAACGTCACAGCGCGAAGACAGGGCTCTACTTCGCATGATACGCCATGAGCCATTCGCCACAAGCACCAGCTTGAAACGACAGTGGATGCCTAACAGACAACTTTCCACCAGAACAGTGCAGAACCGCTTAAAAGCCCACGGATATAAGGCTAGGAGGGTTATCAAGCGCCCTCTGTTGACTGACCACCACAAAAGACGGCGTTTGGACTGGTGTCTCGCTCGGCGGGGGTGGAACCTGAGGAACTGGAGAAAGATACACTGGTCGGACGAAAGCCGATTCCTGCTGCACGTCACTGATGGAAGATCAAGGGTTTGGAGACGCCCAAATACAGCCTATGCGCCCAGGAACATACAGGCAACTGTTCCTCACGGTGGCGGTTCCATAATGGTCTGGGGGTGCCTCTCACACGACTGCAAGCTGGATTTGATTACCATTCGAGGAACCCTCACAGGCGGACGGTACATCCGAGATGTCATTGAGCCGGTCGTTGTGCCCCATTTTGACAACCACCCACTTGCCACCAGACCAGTGTACATGGATGACAACGCCAGGCCTCATCGTGCTCAAGCAGTAACAGACTTTCTCCAGCAAGAAGCAGTGCAGACCTGCCATGGCCTGCCATGAGCCAAGACCTCAATCCACTGGAGCACATCTGGGACATGATTGGCCGTCGTTTGCAGACCTTGGACCCTCCTCCACAAAATCTGCATCAACTGGAAGCTGCACTGCATCAGGAGTGGCAGCAACTGACGATGCAACAGATCCGGCGACTGACTGGAGGGATGCGACGCAGGGTTGAGGCGGTCATCCAGGCTCAGGGCGGATTCACGCGCTACTGAACATTTTCATTTTTCTTTGGTTTATGGAGATTCATGGCAATGTTTTCAAATGAAATTACCACTTTGATTAAGCACTATGATTTTGTAATGACCATACTTTTAATGGGTATTTTTTCATGTGAAAATGTCATTGATCTTTCTTTAGCAATACCACATTCTGTTTATGATTTTGTATATCATTTGTTGTGTTTTCATGTTGTCAATATCTTTATTTAATAAAACAAAAGAAAAAAAATGTTCCACATTAAACAGTTTAGTACAAAAAAGAATTTCAGTTTCTCCAAACTAAAAAACATTGGGGGGTGCTTAACTTTTTTCTTTGTGTATATATAAAGGTTTCCTTTCCAGATGGCTCCTATATAAGTCGATATCTGCAGACCCAGACTGAATTATGAATGGATGCTGACTTTGTACTTAAAAAAAAATTAATTATTATTATTATTATTATTTCTATTATTATTATCATTATTACTATTATTATTATCATCAATATCGTTATTATTATTACCATTATTATTATTATTATTATCATTATTATTATTATTGTTATTATTATTATTATTGATATGAATACAGATCTCTAGAACTGTTATGACCCTGCTCAGCATAACCTCAGTGGAAATTGTACAGAACCCTTAAAACCACAATATGTCAACTTTTGTAATGCACTCGGCTT
>CM065738.1:55245738-55255738 GCA_033310375.1 Conus canariensis | reverse complement strand
TTGTTCACACAGAAAGCAAAGATCAACGATGATAGGTCTTTTTCTGTCCAGGGTCCGGCTACACGTAACAAACTTCGTCTGTCTCTCACATACTCAGATTCTGTCTTTATATCCCGTACAGGCTTAAACACATTTCTTCCAGAATAACTAGTATATATGATGCTGCAATATATATGTAGAGTATGTATGACTATGGTAAGAAGTGTGTATTATGTACATGCCCTGGTACTCATGAACGAATGAGTGATATAGATATAAAGTCATAAAGCAACTTTTTGACGCGCTCTTAAGAGAGGATTAGATCGTGCGCCCAAACCATCATCCCATATTGGTCACTCATTTGTCTTATTCGTCAGGACTGGTCCGTTTGGAAGAAGTCATGGAACGCTGAAAATGCCCAGTCTCTCTCTCTCTCTCTCTCTCTCTCTCTCTCTCTCTCTCTCTCTCTCTCTCTCTCTCTCTCTCTCTGCAGGTATTGTTTCCACTGCCATACAGAACTGCTGGGTATACGTAGAAAAAGGCCAAAGGGTCAAAGGTTGAGGGATGCTGGACTAGACTGCATTCTGGTAATCGTTCCCGGAAAAGGTGTCTGTGGGAAAACTTTTCTTTCAAACTGGCGCTGCCGAGCAATATAAGGTGGATCACACCAGTTGAAGAAAGCCACGTCATATTTCGAGCCTTGCCTCAAGGTTTATACATGTGTATTCATGTTTTTTTTGCCGCATGTGATGATTCCAAGAAGGAATCACATTCCTTGATAGTTTTGAGTGAGCCTTTGTCATTTTTTAAAATAAATTGAGTACAGCCACCATTCCACTTTGATTGCATGTGTAAGGGCGTGGGGATATATCTCTGACAAATTTTCTTGTACCCCAGATCATTTTGCAAGATCCCACTTGGTAGCATCTAGCGTTCTTTAAGCTGGCATTTAGTCCTTGCCTTATGACACATTCGGTCCTTGCCTTATGACACATTCGGTCCTTGCCTTGACACATTCCGTCCTTGCCTTATGGGGCATTAGGTCCTTGCCTTATGGGGCATTCGGTCCTTGCCTTATGGGGCATTCGGTTTTTGCCTTATGGGACATTCGGTTCTTGCCTTATGGGGCATTCGGTTCTTGCCTTATGGGCATTCGGTTTTTGCCTTATGGGACATTCGGTTCTTGCCTTATGGGACATTCGGTTCTTGCCTTATGGGACATTAGGTCCTTGCCTTATGGGACATTCAGTCCTTGTCTTATGGGACGTTCAGTCCTTGCCTTATGGGGCATTCGGTTTTTGCCTTATGGGACATTCGGTTCTTGCCTTATGGGACATTCGGTTCTTGCCTTATGGGACATTAGGTCCTTGCCTTATGGGACATTCGGTTCTTGCCTTATGGGGCATTCGGTTTTTGCCTTATGGGACATTCGGTTCTTGCCTTATGGGACATTCGGTTCTTGCCTTATGGGACATTAGGTCCTTGCCTTATGGGACATTCGGTTCTTGCCTTATGGGACATTCGGTCCTTGCCTTATGGGACATTAGGTCCTTGCCTTATGGGGCATTCGGTCCTTGCCTTATGGGACATTAGGTCCTTGCCTTATGGGGCATTAGGTCCTTGCCTTATGGGGCATTAGGTCCTTGCCTTATGGGGCATTAGGTCCTTGCCTTATGGGACATTCGGTCCTTGCCTTATGGGACATTCGGTCCTTGCCTTATGGGACATTAGGTCCTTGCCTTATGGGACATTAGGTCCTTGCCTTATGGGACATTCGGTTCTTGCCTTATGAGACATTCAGTCCTTGCCTTATGGGACATTAGGTCCTTGCCTTATGGGGCATTAGGTCCTTGCCTTATGGGGCATTAGGTCCTTGCCTTATGGGACATTCGGTCCTTGCCTTATGGGATATTAGGTCCTTGCCTTATGGGACATTCAGTCCTTGCCTTATGGGACATTCGGTCATTGCCTTATGGGACATTAGATCCTTGCCTTATGGGGCATTAGGTCCTTGCCTTATGGGGCATTCGGTCCTTGCCTTATGGGGCATTAGGTCCTTGCCTTATGGGGCATTCGGTCCTTGCCTTATGGGGCATTAGGTCCTTGCCTTATGAAAATCCTGTTCAAGGAATTTCGCACTTTCTGTCCCTGTCTGAATTTCTGTTCCCTCCTTTCCCTCGTTTGCCTCCCTTCCTCCCTCCTTCCCTCTCCCCCCTAGATGCAGATGCGGAGACACACACGCGCGCGCGCGCGCGCGCCACACACACACACACACACACACACACACACACACACACGCACACACACACGCGCGCGCGCGCGCACACACACACACACACACACACACACACACACACACACACACACACACACCAACTGCCTCTCCCTTCTGACTGTCCCTATCTAATTAATCGTGTTTTTTTTCTTTATTGTCATTTGCTTTTTTCTTTTTTTTTTACTTACTAGTTCATTCAATGCCTTTGTTGTTGTTGTTCTCGAAAGCCTTCTAAACTTCTTTTTCTCTAGTTGCAATTTAGTTTTTTTGTAGATGCTAGTTACATCATTGAAATCCAAGAACTGGGTGGTAACATTGTTATCATTGGCATGATCTAGTTGTCCACTTTGGTTAGTATTGCTTGTCACTATGTATTTTTGTGGTATTGAAATAAAATGTCTTTTTAGTTTAACTTGTAACGCATTTGTTTTATTAAGACGAAGTGCAATGAAATAGAGAGAAAAAAATATCATCACTCCTGTAGTCTTGTGAAAGAAATGGTAAAGATGCCGTAACTCACGTTTGAACAGTGAAAAAACTCACCTTCTATATATCAGTCATGCATAACAAGGCAGGGGGTTTGTAACCATGTCAGTCTTTAAAAATGTTCTGGGGGCCGGAATAGCTCAGTTGGTATGTTTTGTATGTATGACCGTTTTTTTTTATCCCGCCATTAAGGCAGCCATACTCCATCTTCGGAGAAGGTGCATGCTATGTGTAACGTGTCATCCATACTAACGGCCAAACTGGCCTTCTCTTCCGAAAGTTGGTGATGGGATTTTACATGTGTGCAAGACGTTATGCGTGCGTTCACACACGGAACCTCGGTTTATAGTCTCCTTCGAAGGACTGTATGGAAATGGAGTCAGAACCAATGTTAACTCTGAGGAAAAAATCCCCCTGTACCGAAACGGCCCGGCGGAGATTCGAACCCACGACCCCAGGATCACGAGTGCGGCGCTCTACTAACTGAGCTATTCCAGCCCCGAAACAGTCATTTGACCAAACCCTTCATCGGATTTAGTTTGGTTTGAGAATTATAACCAACCATCATCTCTTGCATCCATGCAGAACGGTGAAAGACAACAGTGAATTGTAGTGTTATCTGCACTTGAGATCTTAGGTAATGGAAAACTTTTTTCATTGGATTGTTGAACCTCTGTAGATCATTGACTTTCCGATCAATATGTTTTTGGGGAATTCAAAGCAACTGTCTAGCGTATATGTGTTGTAGAATACATGGTCACTTGAATGATCACGTGTGAAAAGAGATTTAGTATTGACTGTGGCTATAGAGAGAACACATGTAAAAGTCAGCTAATGTTTTAGACTGATTTAAGACAACATCGTCTTCATTTGACAAATTAAAGAATAGGTCGATTGTGAAAAAAAAGGTTGTCCAGACCTGTTGAGCGACCAAACAGAACAACTCGTGTATGCACTATGAAAAGAGTGGTGAGAAGTAAAAAACAAAACAAAACAAAATAACACACACACACACACACACACACACACACACACACACACACACACACACACACACACACACACGTTTAACAATTTCAGGGCAATAACAAAGACATGGAAGCGGAAGGCCAGAAAATGTGACGCTAACAAAACCTTCAAGAACAAGGCGCCCACTTCACAGGTGAAGCATTTAAACCTGAAGTCCTACATAGAACTGGGCAGACCGCTGTCATATACAACTGGAGATGACCCTTCTTGAGATGAATGTCAATCTCATTAAAAAAAACCAGAAATGTCAGGTCCAAGCGTTCATTTGATCATCTTCATGTGTCAGTGCCTGTGTGAAACTTGGAAACCTGCTGTTGATCTCTCTAAAAAAAATCTAAACCCTGGAGATAAGACATGAACACACAGACTTCAGCATCCGGTGCAACAATCAAAGCATAATAGTCAGGCGAGCCATTGGACCCTTCGTTGATCTACTGCCCATTGTAAAAAGGATTAAATAAGCTGATGCCTGTGAATTGCACGAACAGCCAGCCTGACAAATAGACATCGTACAGGGCACTATGCCAGACAGATAGCTGGACAGGAAAAAGTGGGAACACAATACGAAGAAATGGGTAGGTCTGTCCTTTGTCCATTATCAGAGAGCTAGTGAACACTGCAGCAGCTGTGGGGGTATTGTCTGCGACCTATGGGTGGTAGTCTGAACAAATCATACCAAGGTTTACAAGTATACAGAGAAAGAGTCAATCGTAGCTCGATTTATGTGTGTTTGTTTAATATCTTTGATTCACCGCAAGATGTAGAATGTTGTTTTTGCACATGGTGCAATATTAGCATTTATGAAGAGAGAGAGAGAGAGGGAGTTTCACGTGATTGCGCACACACACACTCACACACACGCACACAACACACACACACACACACACACATATATATATATATATATATGTATGTGTGTGTGTGTGTGCGCGCGCGCGCGCGCGCGTGTATATATATATATATATATATATATATATATATATTTATATTACGTCATATTGAAATATTTACGTCTCTTCCCTCACTACCATACCTGCTGGCACTCAGGGAGGATGTCATGTGCTGACGAAGGCAAATAAAGCCGAAAATTTCATTTAGAACCACGACAGCTTGTTGTTTTTGTGCCTTTTTTCTTTTGGATATATATATATATATATATATATATATATATATATATATATATATATATATTTGTTAAAAAATATTTTAAAAATGAAGTGGTAAAATCTACAAGCTTGTTTCTAGCTTTGCTATCTTCAGGATGTCTTTTGGAGCACGCCAACGGTCTTTTATGGCGTGCGGGACTTGATTTCAACTCTGTGTGTGCAGGCGGATCTCATTTGCTGCACGTGCGGCCTGTGGTTCTTATTGGGGCCTGTTCAGGTGGAATGTGCTAGCAAAGATTTCCACTTGTGCCTGCAATTGTTTACAATTTCTACTTTTGTGTTCAGAGTTGCTAAGTGTGGTTTGCATAATATTAACCATTTTTCTGTGGAGCATAGATTGCATCTTTTTGAAATATTGTTGTATGGTGCTGCTCTTTTTATGATTTTCCATGATATGTTGTAGTCTATTTTTTTATCTTTGAGTCTCCAGATGTATTTGCTCAGCTCTGTTTGATTTTTGTATTTTTCATTTTTGAATGACTGTTTGTGGTTTGCGTATCTGGTTTTGAAAGTGTTTTCAGTAATCCCTACATATGTTTCTTCTTCATTTTCTGATGTTACCGTAGCTTGGTATACAATGTTGCTGTGAAGACATTTATTGCTCAGGGGGCACTGTTCTTTTTTAGTGCAGTTGCAAGATGTCCTTTCGGCACCCTTCTCTTTTATGTTGCTTTTCATTTTGTTAGATGAATCAATCATGTTTTTGAGGTTGGGCATACATGAGTATGACAGTTTAATGGTGTTTTTGTTGAATATTTTGGACAGTTTGTGTTCTTTTGGGAATGATGTTGCCAAGATTTTAAAGAATTCTTTTCCTACATTTGTTTTTACTTGTCCATCGTATGGTGGGTTGTACCATATGATCTTTCTTTTCCTATTTTTCTTAATTCTGTTCGTGTTGTTGTCTGGACTGTATTGTAGTTTGTAATTGTAACCACTTTTTTGTAATGCTTCTTGATATTCTGTTGCTGCATCATTGAATGCGTTTTCATTGCATGACAGGTTGGATAGTCTCTTGTTTATACCATTGGGTATTGTTTTTAGTATAGATGGTGGGTGGTTGCTTTTGATGTTTACGTAGACTGGCATGTCATTGGGTTTTTTGTATGGTTTGTACACATGGTCATTGAGGTCTAATGTTATGTCTAGGTAATTCACTACTTTTTTATTTGCTTCTATTGTGATTTTTAAGTTGTGGTTTTTAAAGATTTTACATAATTCTTTTTTCTTGTTTTCAATGGTTCTTGGATTATTGTTTAATGCAGCGAGGCCGTCATCTCTGTATAAACCGGCCTGTTTTCCAAGTTGTTTTTGGATGTTGGATAGCATGAATAGTCCGACTAGTTCACATGTTTCGGCACCATCATACGATCCCATGGTTACATCAAATGTGGAGTTTTTGCTCGTTTTTTTAATCCAAGTTTCATTTCTGCTATGGAGTAAGGTTTTTTTGGTGTGGAAAATAATCTCCATTTCTGACTCTGTTATATTTGTGTATTTGTTGGCAAATTTCAAAGCTTTGTTGAGTAGTTCTTCATCTATGGATGGATAGAAGTCTACTATGTCAAATGTAATGAACATTGTATTTCTCTGTTTGTTGAGTGTCTTAAACCATTGTATGACTTCATAGCTGTTTTTCCAAAGGTTGTATTCGGTGTTTGATTTTATATCTTCTATAGCCTTTTCCAAAATTCTCTTGCTTATTTTGCCCAGTTCGGATTTAGATGGGTTTATTAGTCTACATGTTGGGTTGTTTTGGAAGTTAGGCTTGTGGTCTTTAAGTGTTATGAAGGCCTCCTTTGTTGCTGTTGCCTCTACCCTATCACTTAACTCCATGCGATGTGCAAGCTCTTTTTCTTTTTTGCGGATGTTGCTATGTGTAGTTTTATCAGCTTTCTTGTAGTTTTTCTGGATGTTTTTGTTTAAGAGTTGAGAGTATTCGTTTGGTTCCATTTTGTAAAAATTGTTCGTTTTGTCAGCCTTTACGAATATCTTTTTATCATTTTGGATTTGTTTTATATCATTTGCTAGTGATGTTTGAAAGTTGTTATTTGATTTTTTGAATTTAATATTGGCTATCAGTCCCTTCATTTTGTCTTCAAAAGGTTTCATTTCATCTATTGTCGGAGGTGATCGCCATGATTTGAATCCATATGTATTTTTGTCTTCATTCTTTGCATTTGGGTTTAGGAAGAAGAACGCCTTCCATCTCATGTTGCGCACAAATTTCTCGGTTTGTTCTATCAGTTTTTTAATGTAAGTTTGTGGGTTTGAAAATGGTATGTTTTTAGTAGATTGCCTAAAGTTGATTTTCTCCATTTCAGATTTTGTCAGACCACAATGCTCAACGTGAGGAGCGATTATTATGAACAATATAAAAAAAAGTCCTTAAAAAATCTGAAGGTGCTCAACCCCTTGGGGAGCAACATCTGTTAAAAAATATTTTAAAAATAAGTGGTAAAATCTACAAGCTTGTTTCTAGCTTTGCTATCTTCAGGATGTCTTTTGGAGCACGCCAACGGTCTTTTATGGCGTGCGGGACTTGATATATATATATATATAGAGAGAGATGAGAGAGAGAGAGAGGGAGGGAGAGAGAGAGAGAGAGAGAGAGAGAGAGAGAGAGAGAGAGAGAGAGATTCTCTATGACAAGAGAGAACAGGAAAGAAGAACGATGAGAACTGAGAGAACAGACGCACAGGCATTCAGACAAAAGACCACAACAAAGACCTCTGGGTAAGGAAAATGTTTATTTCAAACTAAGGAGACACAGAATACAAAAAGTGAGTGTCTACAAATGACGTGATGCTCTACATGTCGTTGTCATGACTACATTCTGACCAAGTGAACATGTCCTTCTCGTCTGTCCGTCTGTATAACCATCGGCTATCTACCATCACTACCAATGTCTCTGAACTAACACGCACAGCTGTAGAAAACAGCGATAGGCATTAAAAAAAAAAAAGAACCACACCTCGTGATCACACAATGGGAACAGAAAAAAGGAGATGAGAATAATTCACAACCTTTTTTTTTTTTTCAAAAAAGACTAGAAGAGTTTCACAACCTTTTTTTTTTAAATTACGTTCACAACACCAAAAAAAAAATAGAAACGTAATCAAAATACAGAGCACGCCGGTCTAGGATTCTTGTCCTGGCGTTAAACCCACGATGACTCACACGAGACATTGGGAGCAGAAGGACTCTCAAAGTTTGCTGGATGGAAAGCGAATTTATATATTTTTTACAGAAAAAAAGATGAAAAAAGGATTGCCAGTTTGCTGTTGACAAGTCAATAGTTAGAGGCGTGGGATGAGGAGAATGCTTTCTGTCGGACATGGCAGTGGTAGTGTCCATGGGTATCCTAGGGTTCGAAGAATACGAGGGCGTCACATGTGCGCTCGAATGATTCAGTAGTAGTCGTAAGATGGAGTGAAGGGAGAGACTGTTGACAGTGTTTCTTGAGAGAATTAGGCGTCCACAATATCGCTCCGAACGTTGCTGTGACTGTGATTGGAATAATACTATAATATATATCTCTCTGTGAGACTATCCAGAGAATACAGTCTGAAAATGACAGAGTGAAATTTTGTGTCGTAACGAATACATACATAACGTGTGTGTGTGTGTGTGTGTGTGTGTGTGTGTGTGTGTGTGTGTGTGTGTGTGTGTGTGTGTGTGTGAAGGCATAGGTTCAAGAAAAGACCGATCTGTAGATAATTGTATATTGTGTGGGGGAAAGAAAAAACGTTCTGATTACCATAGCAAGCAATTTCTTTTTTTTTTTTAACGGTCATACATACTGTAAGAAAGAAGTGTGCTTTGAGTACAACCATCTTTCAGTTCTCCATGTTGGGCAATAGTAACAATGATCACAATGACAACAAAACAGTGACACCATCAACACACGTGTAAAGGGAATGTATATGTGACTAACAGGAAATACTACCCACAATGAGGTCACCTGTGTGGTTTGCATGGTGGCTATTTTCATCTCTCTCTCTCTCTCTCTCTCTCTCTCTCTCTCTCTCTCTCTCTCCCACTCTCTCTCTCCCCCTCTCTCTCTCACTCACTCACTACACACACACACACACACACACACACACACACACACACACACACACACACACACACACACACACACACACATGCGCGTACGCACGCGTATATGTAGACTCACACACATACATTGACCTTTTTTAACTTACAAAGACGTATTATCTGCCTCTGTACAACAATTGCAAAGAAACGAAAAACAAAGCCACCAATCGTATCTCAAAGAGCAGGCCTCTCTACTTGTTTCTTTACAAATTACATCAACACTGTTCTTCGGACAATTCCACGTGATTTGTCACGCTTGCCTTGTCTTGGAGCAATTGAAGAGCTGATCATGCCAGAATATTGAACGAGCCCGACGGCTGTCAAACAATGCGCAGAACATCTTCCCCCAATAGCTTCGGGTTCGTTAGCTTCTAAGCAGACACACTTGAAATAATATTTGAAAAAAAAAAAATGGAGAGAAAAGAAATAAAAGCCGTAAGGTGGCTGTTTTCACAAAACCTTCAAGCATGTTGGAACGTTTCCCCAAAAACACAACCATAGCAATATTAAGACGCAGTAAGATCTTTCGTGAGGGTCTCCTGTCTTCAATACTGTGTCTTTTCACTGCGTTTCCCCAAAAAACACAACCGTAGAAACAGTTATATGCGATACCATCTTTGGTGAAGGTCGTCTTGCTTCAATACAATATTTGTCACCATGTGTCCTCCAGACCCAGCGACAACAACACTGATGTGCACTGCGACCGCTTGTTAACGTCGACCTTCCTCACCACAGTGTCTTGTGGTCATATTCCCCTGGACACATCAATAACAACACCATGATGTCATACGGTCTTTCATTACCGTCGACTTAACCTCACTACTGTCTTTTGTCAGGTCCCCCTACACACGACTATAGCGACATGAGATGCACTACGATCGTCTTTCTTAAGCGCTGCGTCTTTTTTGCCACGTTCACTATACATTCCCACCTCCAAACCAATAAAAACAAGAGCAACATTGAG
>CM065738.1:55238238-55243238 GCA_033310375.1 Conus canariensis | reverse complement strand
CATGTAATGAGCTTTCGTTTATGTACAGTCTGGATCACATTATTCTTTGATGAGACGCTTGAGAAGAAGGTGCACCAAAAAAAAAAAAAAAAAAAAATCCCAACAAAACACGAACACGGGAACACTTTCTTTTCCCTCCAAGCAGACAGGGTTTTTTTTTCCGTTTTTTTTTCCTTTTTTTTCTTCTTTTTCTTTTTTTCTTCTTTTTTTCTTTGAAGGGGTGCGAGAAAAAGTAGCTTTGCCCAACAAAATACCGACAATGACGAGTTTAGAAATTTTTTTTTTATTCATTTTGTTGTAAAATCTATATCATATATTCATTAACCAAAGTGGATGATAAATAGCGGCGTTGACTAAAACAATGAAGGTAAAGTGAAATGATCACTTGAAATGACTAAAACAATGATGGTAAAGTGAAATGATCACTTGAAATGACTAAAACAATGAAGGTAAAGTGAAATGATCACTTGAAATGATCACTAGCATTTCAGTCAACTTCGAAGACTCGGATAGATTTTTATACCTTTACTCACTTGATATCTCACTCGAAACACAGACTTGGCGTACGTTAGCTCTATAAACATTCATTTGGCAAACAACTTATACGCTGATAAAGTAAGCTTAACATGTGTAGCATGTAGCAATTGTATAAAAAAAAAACACACCCTCAAATGATCATAAATCGATCGATTAACCATTGCAATGATTAACTGCTTAAGGGATAACTTGACCATAAAATCGGTAAATCACTTAAGAATGAATCACCAAAATACCTAATCAATCCATCTGTTAGCGACGCGATTACTCAATAACTTGAGTATTTCCCTAACTGATCTTTTGAAAATGATTTATAAACTGGGTAATAACTAACTGAATAAAACAAAATAATCTTAATGATTGATTAGTCACTCAATCAGTAATTCATTATTCTATAAAGACTCAACAATCACAATGCTTCTACGCTGTGCCCACCACCAACAGATTCCTGATTAAAATGCGTGTTGATTAAATGAATCTCCCTTGTATCCTTGAAGGGATCCTCAAGCATAGGCTCAAAGATTGTTCCCTACATCTTATACTGTGTGCATAATGTTTTTTAGTCTTTCAACAACTTTTTTCCTCTCCACACTTTCGTTTTGTTCCATTTTGCTACCCTTCGCTGGCTGCTTCGGGGGTGCTGTTGCATTCTCTTTTGAACCCTTGGTGGTGACAACACCACAGAATTATGGACTGTGGTGTGTCTCTATTTGACACCAAGAACACAGACACAATCAGCTGTGTCTCCCTGATGAGTCCGATCCAGCGGACGAAAGGCCTAGGAGCAGGCAATACAAATAGATGTGCCTTCGAGAGGGATTGCGATGGTTCCCTCAGGCGGCTAGTGAAGGGTTTTTCATATTTATGATATATTCCCCCCATTTTCTTCATCTTCAGTTATTGTTTTTTTTTTTTTTTTTTTTTTTTTCTTTTCTAAAAGTTCAAATCTTTGCCAAGTCATTACTATAATGACTGAAGAATTGTTAGCCTGCACTTGTTTTCCCCCACTACTTAATTGTTCAGCATTAAGTTGATTAAATGAATGTGTAAAAAAAGGCAGGCCTTTGCCAGTGGAGATGTGAGAACCATAGTCCGGATTAATGAAATGAATTAATGGCCACGCTGATTCCCATTGGGTCACGTACACAAGAACGGTTTAAAGAAATGATATCCTTAAGAGTGCGTCCCATCAAGATCATGTCAGTAACTAGCATGCTGTTTTCTGCACGATTTGAAACACACACACACACACACACACACACACACACACACACACACACACACACACACACACACGTCTATTCATACGTGTTTCATCAACTTACCAATTAATCAATCAATCAATCAGTCAATATATCTATCTCTCTATCTATCTATATATCTATCTATCGATCGATCTATCTATCGATCTATCTGTCCATCGATCTATCCATCGATCGATCTATCTATCTGTCTGTCTGTCTATCTGTCTGTCTGTCTAGCCATCTATCTGCTTGTCTGTCTGTCTGTCTGCCTGCTCCACGTCCTGCCAATTCTAATGGAAACGTACTTCCCACTCACTATCTGTCTTCCATATTACACAGACACGTCTTGTTCTACGACCGTTCTGATGGAAACGTACTTGTCACTCTCTATCTGTCTTCCATATTACACAGGCACATCTTGTTCTACGATCGCCAGCCCTGATGTGGCCCCTTGCGGTCGGCTGGGCTATAAGCAACATTATCTCTATCTTCTACGATCGTTCTGATGGAAACGTACTTGTCACTCTCTATGTGTCTTCCATATTACACAGACACATCTTGTTCTATGATCGCTCTGATGGAAACGTACTTGTCACTCTCTATCTGTCTTCCATATTACACAGACACAACTCGTTCTAACGCTCGTTCTGATGGGAACGTACTTGTCACTTTCTGTCTTCCATATTACACAGACACAACTCGTTCTACGATCGGGTACAGGTTCTAAAAAATCAACTCCGGCAAACTGGCAATACCGTTTGGTGGAACAATCCTGACAACATACCAGTAAGTCATTTCAATATCAAAACGAGACAACGTGCATGATAGGGACGTCAATAGAACGTACGGTAAATAAGCACATAATAACTAGAACACGGCCAGCCTTGAGGGATCTCTGTACACATCTGTGGTCAAGCTGATCTTCGGACCTCTCGGTGCAGTCTGGACAGACATGCCACTCCTCGGCGCTACAATACGAAAAATCAAAGGGTTTAGAACCATGAAATTCAACTGTGCTGTAAACTATGAAATTTGACTCCCTCTGCGCTGTACCATATAAAACGGAACTCTGACATTCGACTCCTGTGTTGTTAGCCATGACATTCCGACTTCTTCTGTGCTGTGAGCTATGACATTCCGACTCCTGTGCTGTGAGCTATAACATTCCGACTCCTGTGCTGTGAGCTATGACATTCCGACTCCTTCTGTGCTGTGAGCTATGACATTCTGACTCCTGTGCTGTGAGCTATGACATTCCGACTCCTGTGCTGTGAGCTATGACATTCCGACTCCTGTGCTGTGAGCTATGACATTCCGACTCCTGTGCTGTGAGCTATGGCAGGCAACTCTCTCTCTCTCTCTCTCTCTCTCTCTCTCTCTCTCTCTCCTCTTCTCTCTCTCTGTGCTATGTGGGCCTCAGAATCCGAATCCCTAAGCGCTGTGACACAGAAAATTCGACTGTGTACGCTGTGAGGCATGGAATGTGGCCCTTTGTGCTTTAGGTCATGAAATCCCACTGTCTGTAAGCTGTGAACCACACAGCTTGAGCCACACCGCACTCTGCGGTATGACACTGGACTCCATCTGCGAGTCGCTTTATGCTGTGATGCCCCATGAAACGTGAATGACTCTGTTCGATGACCCATAATCTTCGACTTGTCACGCCCTCTCACCTTTTCCATCTACTCCCAAAGTGGGGAGTGGTTATTCCTCTGCCGGTGACATGGATGTTGAAAATGATTTTTTTTTCAAGGCCCCCTTGACTCGACAGTCCTCTGCTGCCCATCAGGACAGCGCCAACGAACATTAATTTCCGAGTAGGTTTACAACTAAATTGGCATTACATACAGTTCGGACTACACTCTACCAACAAGCACAGGTCAGTGGTCAGCCTATCCTTCTAGCAAAGCAGCCTACAGCTAAAAGGTCATCTCCCTAGTTTCAGCCTCTTAAACATCGATCCCCTGTCTACATCAAACACACAGACTATATAGCTTTAAAGTGAGACGAAAAGGGATTATACTATACATCACAGATTATATAACTGGTGCTTATCTCCACGTTAAACACACATCACACACTCAGAGACAACCCAACCGTGACTGGATGACGTAGATTTCTCGACAAGTATTGGGACCGTGTTTGTTGGCTTTGTATATTGTGTAAACACATGTTTGCAACTGTATGTATATAATATGCCGCTTTTGGTTTTATGTGTTGCGTAAAATATTTCCAGTGCCGTATTTTTTTCCAGGCATGGATGACTACTCCCCCCCCCCCCCCCCCCCCCCGCAAAAATACAACAACAACAACAACAAAATCGAATGAAACTCGTGGAGCCTTCTTTGTACAAAGCATGTCATAATTCAGCACCACGTGTTCACTTTTTTTTTTCCTTCTGCGCATATTCTTGCTCCCTATGAAGACGGATTTTTTTCGCAGAGTTTGTCAGTGCACATCGATGATTGTCGTGGGTTCCTGAATAAAACTTAGGTTAGCTGGAATGGTTAATAACACTCAGACTGTGACTTGAATTTGTTTTTTTGTTGGAAAGGGGGAAAGAAACTATTTGGTGAGTGACTCCATAGAAGATTCCATCGTCTGGCTTCCTTAGGAGCGACTCTAAGCCTATGTCACACCACAAAACAGCTGGAACACGCAATGCCTCTTTGTGCACTATTGTGGCACTATTGCATCGCAAGGCGTGCCCCAAAGTAAGCTGCCCAGAGCAAGATACCCAGTTCAAACAGACCCAGTGCATGCGGCACTGGTGCATACGACATATTGACAATGACGACAATGTCACATGGAAGCCACGGAAGAAGCGTGCGGCACAATGTTTCACGCATGTTCCATCTGAGACTCGTGCGTAGGAAACAAAGGTCGAAGCTCTTTCGAGAGTGAACTCAGCTCACAACGTGCTCTTGTCTAGCGAAATGCATTTCTTCCATTTCATGTCATCACCCAATGAACGACGCCGCTAACAGTCACGTGACTATGCCTTTGCTTTGCAGTTCAATAGCAAACGAGAGGTGGACAGAACCGTTTGAAATTTCAAAAACATGCAAAGCTTTGTTTCGGATCGAATGTTTCGATTGCAACAGGACCTGTACGGAGCGAAGCTGGAAACTGAAAGAAACATGTAAACACAAAACTATGCAGGGTAGTCGCACTAGTACACGTGTGTCCACTGACACAATGGGGTTTGCTGTAATTATA
>CM065738.1:55220738-55228238 GCA_033310375.1 Conus canariensis | reverse complement strand
AAAATTATCATAAAGGCAGCAGTATCACGAGTCCTTACAATTACAAAATGCAGTCAATCAAGAAAGCAACATTTCTCTTAACTGGAAAGCTTTATATACATAAAGAACTAAACTGCGAATCACACTCTCTTTTTCTGATGACATCAGCAAGGAAAAACGAAACATACATGGCTGGTTATAAAATTTTGTAGGTATTAGCTGCAAACGGAGATTACTATAAGCAGGGCACTGCAGGACAAAATGAACTTCATCTTCGACTGGTTCTTTACAAAGGGGACAGAGCAATTCATTGTAACTTGCATTTTTGTGGCGATTAGCATGTACATTAATATCAGAGATTTCAAATCTAAATCTAGTGAAAGTAAATCGTAAGTGCATTTTCATATTAAACAAAAGGTAATCCTTAACTAAATGTGAGGAACTGTAAACTTTGTACACATCAAATCTGTTAATTGATTGAAAGTGACTTTCCCACGCTTGCCATCTACTGTCGATCAATCTTTGTCGACTTGTTTGGATAAACTTACGTTCTTCTCCTACTCCTTGGTATATCCATGCATATTCTAATCCCAGCTCACACAGACAGATACGGACATTTGAAACCCAAATTACTTTTGACCCTTGAGTCGAGATCAAGTAGTGTATTGTACGCTTTTCGTGGTAATCTATCATTAGTCATGTTTAATAACTTTAACCAGTAACGGATACTTTTAACTGCAGAATTTATATATATGGGATACCTATTTGCTTCTCCGTATATTAAATCATTTGGCGTTCTAAGTTCTGCACCCAAAAACCTTTTTAACCCAGTCAAATGAACCGATTCACAATGAACCACAGCATTCTTATCTAAACCCCATAGCTCCGAACCATACTGCACAATGGGTTGTATCTGTGCATCAAAAATTTTGACAAACACTTCCAAGGAATTATTATGTAACACACACAATTTCTTCACAACACATAATAACACATTCCTAGCCCTACTAGAAAGGTCTTTACATGCTGCAGCAAAGCTCAGCCGGGTAGAAAAAAATATACCGAGATGTTTATAAACATTTACAACGGGCATTACAGTACCATCATACAGCCATCTCTCGGTTGCAGTCAAGTAACCTCCCTTCCTCAAGACAATAATCTTACTTTTATCAAAATTGACCTTCAATTCTAATTTATCAGCTGAGTATTTCAAATCATTTAGTTGTCTCTGCAGACCAACAACAGTCTCCGAGAGCAGAGCTACATCATCTGCTAGTAATAAAATAAAGAGTTCTGTAAGATCGTTTGTAAACCTAGCACCATGCCTACCGTTTTCTACTATTTCAGTTGCAAGCTCGTTGATAAATAATGAAAATAAAATAGGACTGCGCACATCTCCTTGTTTTACTCCTCTAGTGCACGCTATAAAGTCAGTTAATTTATTGCCACTTCTTATCCTTGTTTTAACTGCATTATACATGCTACGAATAGATTTAAACAATTTTCCACTAATACCGTTTTTCATCAATACAGGCCACAGTAAATTTCGATTGATCGAGTCAAACGCTTTTTCAAAATAAATAAATGCTACGTATAACTTGCGGTTAAAAGAAACCTGTTTTAGAATCAAGGCAAGAAGGGTATACATATGATCAACAGTCGAGTATCCACGTTTAAATCCAGCCTAATGTTCGCCAGTTATGTTATGTTCTTCTACGTATTCCTGGAGTCTTGAGTTGGTAATAACACTAAATACTTTGCTACTTATATCAGACAACGAAATACCTCGGTAATTATTCACATTGTTCACATCCCCTTTTTTATATAGTGGAAGGGTTATAGACTCGCACCAAGACTCAGGAAAAATACCCTCCTGAAGCAATGCATTAAAAAACATGACAAAAAGTCTATGATTTGTTCACATGGTGCTTTAAAAAAATTCTCCAATCATTCCGTCAGGACCTGCAGCCTTGCCAGATTTCAATTTTTTAAGTGCAAGCAAAACTTCGTCTCTTGAAATAGAACGGTCAATGAACTCATTTTCCGCATTTGGTAGAACGTAATCAGATTCATTTGGTAAATCTTTGTTCAGTAAGGACTCAAAATGTTGGAACCATTCCTCCAATGGGATATTATTCTTAGGTTGTTTACGTTTCGTTGAAATTTTTTTCACACAGTTCCAAAAATCTTTTTGATTATGAGCAGATACCACAAGTTCTTCTAGTCTACTATTATCAAACAGTCGTTTTTTTCTAACTAACAAATTTTTATATTCTCTCCTAGCCCTTACATACATATTGTTATCATTCTTATCCAAAGTTCTACGAAATATTCCCAACAAAGTACACACTTTTTTCTTGTTAGCATGACATTCTGCGTCAAACCATCCCTCTTTACATTTAGTCTGGCCCATCTTTATTGTTCTTTTCATGCATGTGGCACATGTCCTTATACAATCGTTAAACAGATTCAATGCTTCATTGATATTTACATCAATTAACTCTATGGCATTTTTTAGTCTACTGAGATTTCCTGCTTCACGGAGTTTACCATAAAAGACCTGACCGTACTGTTCATTCCACATAAACTTTTCAATAATTTGTATCTCCTTATCATCATTTCTGTTAAACACATTCTGAACCGAAAGGGCAAGATCAAGAGGACAATGGTCAGATTCAACGCGGTCAACAACATTCATTTCACACGAATCACAAATGATGTCATAAAAGTC
Source organism: Conus canariensis (assembly GCA_033310375.1). NCBI lineage: Eukaryota > Metazoa > Mollusca > Gastropoda > Neogastropoda > Conidae > Conus > Conus canariensis. The sequence goes on along the minus strand of CM065738.1, from coordinate 55,225,528 downwards.
ATTAGACAAAATAAAATAATCATTCACGCTACATCCATTTTCACCAATATATGTGTAGCGACCTTCTTGGTCGCCATTACATAAACCATTGAGAACAACTAGATCAAGGGCAGTACACATATTAATCAACAATTTTCCATAAGTGTTTACCTGTGTATCTTGAGAGTGACGATTAGAATGTTTAGTGCTGTCTTCAAAATGAGGTATATGATTGTTTACTGGTCGAGGCGGAGAAAGAGTTGAAATGCGGCTATTCAGATCACCACAGATAAAAAAAAAAAAACATCATCCAGTGTTAGTAATAAGTCAGTCACACAATCTTCAAGTATTGTAATCCCCTGATCGTAACCAAAATACCCATAGAAAGGAGAACTTTCCGGTGGAATATACACGCATACAATTATAGAACGTCACAAGAACACCCAAATAACCGCTTATCAAGAACGAAAGCACATATATTTTCATACCTAACGTTCAGTTGACGTACAAACGGACAAAACTCCTTTTTTATTAAACAAATTATTCCCCCCTGAGTTTCTCCCTTGACAAGTGAATTTTACAGAGGGCTTACAATACATTTCAAATTGAACGAATGAGCTGGAATCCCAGTCTTTTTCAAAAGTCTACACCAGGCAAACAAAATCGAAAGAAGAAACATAAAACAAAAAGTCATTAAATATTAACTTTGAACGTAAACCATTGACGTTCCAAGACAGAAATGATAAAGGTCTCAGGGTATGCACAGAAGATACTTTAGAGCATGGAACAGGATCTGGAGTATTGTTTTAATAATAATAATAATAATGTATGGATTTTATATAGCGCAATTCTTGGGATCAACTCATTGCGCTCAGCACACACTCAAACACTCGCACTAACATGTGTTTACACACCACACACACACACACACACACACACACACACACACACACACACACACACACACACACCTACCGACACAGGCGCACTTATCAAGTTCATCGGTTCAAGCGTAAACAATACAGTTATGCATGCAGTACATAAAAAGTCAGGTCATATTAATAGACACAGCATTCAGATATTATGGTTGAAGAAGGCTTTCCAAAAGAAGTATATTTTTAACTCTGACTTGAATTTAGATAATGTAGGCAGGTCACGTAAGCTGTCAGGAAGAGAATTCCAAAGAGTGGGCGCACTAAAGCTAAATGCTCTCTCACCGACTGTCTTTAACGAGCGCCTAGGAATTTTCAGAAGTTTTTGAGAAGATGAGCGAAGAGACCGAGAAGTTTGATAGGTGGACAGAGAAGCAGAAAGATACTGTGGGAGTGTCCCATCAAAGAAACGATAGGCAAAAACTGCGATTTTGAACTGCCATCGATATTTGATGGGAAGCCAGTGGAGTTCACGTAACAAAGGTGTAATATGCTCATTTTTACGCTTTTTGAGAACAAGCCGAGCTGCACTGTTTTGCACCCTTTGTAATCGTGCAAGCTGTTCTGAAGGAAGTCCTGCTAACACAGAGTTACAGTAGTCTAGTCGGGACATTACCATGGCGGTGATGAGTCTGATTGTTGCCTGTGTGGAGAGGAAACATTGCTCTGCACAACTCCATTTGAGAAAAAGTCTCCTTCCACCCCCTCCGTGACACCAAACGACGCGCGGGAAACCAAAACTTGCGAAGAAGAACTGGGTTTATATCATTTTCAACCGAGAGGACGAGCGCTTGGTTTCCACGTGCCCCGCTCGGCGCCACAGAGCAAGTGTGTGAGCAAGAAAGGGAATGTTTAGATGGCAGCGAGACCTTTGTGCCCCTCTGAACATTGCCCCCTCCATGAAATCAATACGTTTAACAGGCCGGCCGACAACCTATCTCACTTCTGTTAAAGAGTCGTGAGCATCTAGAGCAAACTTTTTGCCATTGATAAGCAAATGGTCAAAAATCATTCGTGCTTGTTTGTCTTTGCTTCTGGCCTCTCTCAGAAATGGGCTCAACTTACGCCTGATTTCACGGACACTTGGTGAAAAATCCTCACCAATGAATATTCCGGTGCCCTTCAGTTTTTGTTTCGCATTTAGGGTTTTAACTTTTTGTTTATAGAAGGAGCACCGAGCAATGATGGGGGCGTCAGATTTAGAGCCAAGTCGATGGACACGGTCAAATTCTATGATATCTGTCAGTTCTAATTTATCAGTGATGGCATCGTGAATTAATCCCTCACAAATTTCATTACTTTCATTCTCCCTTTTCAGGATACCATAAAAAAAATCAGATTGTTCCGTTTTGACCTATTTTCCAAATCGTCGCATTTCTTCTGTTAATCATCCACTTTTCCATTTAAGTCCTTATTCTGTTGTTCCAAAATGTCATTCCTCTGTCGCAGATCATTAAGTTGACTCTTAAGACCACTCACAAGTTCATGAAGAACACCCACACTCCTGCCGGAGATGACTCACGTCTTGTTTCACGTCGTGCAGCTTGCTGTTGAGGGTGGTATTCATGCTGTCCAGTCTTGAAATCACTTCCGCCACAGAAGCTTCCTTGGTAGAGCGTGAGGGATAAGAGGTGGAGAGCCGGGTCTGCCGCGTGTTGCCAGCCGACGAAGGGTTGCCTTGATCGGGGTTGGGGCCGAGGTTTGACTCGATGTCTCCACAGCGCAGAAGGAATTTGCCTTCGCCCCGATGCAGAAAGGAATTGTCCGCCCAGAACAACAGAACGAGGGTCAGTCCAAGTAGAGCACCGGCCGTGCGAGTTCGTGGTGTTAACAGGGCTGTCCGTTTTGCCTTCTTCACAACAGCCCTCTTCCACATAAAACTGATGAATATTGGTATACGTGTTCCACATTTCATCCTGAAATCCAGATGCGCCGATGGCATGATGGCTTAGGTCGTAGGTCACCAATTCTGAAGAAGGTTGTGACTTTAAATCTACCGCAAATACTCAAAAACTGAGGACGACGTGACACCAGCAACCTGACACCTTGCACGAGAAACGTACGCCCCGAGAGAGAGAGAGAGAGAGAGAGAGAGAGAGAGAGAGAGAGAGAGAGAGAGAGAGAGAGAGAACAAAGAGGGGCAAGATTGAGATAGAGAGACAGACACAGACACAAACACAAACACAGACACAGACACAAACACAGACACAGACACAGAACACACACACACACACACACACACACACACACACACACACACACACACACACACACAGACACACACGCAGAGAGAGAGAGAGAGAGAGCCAGCCAGCCAGCCAGCCAGACAGACAGAAACGAGAGAGAGAGAGAGAGAGAGAGAGAGACAGACAGACAGACAGACAGACAGACAGACACAGAGAGAGATAGACAGACAGAAACAGAGACAGAGACAGAGAGAGAGACAGAGAGAGAGAGAGAGAGAGAGAGAGAGAGAGACAGACAGAAACAGAGACAGAGACAGCGCACACACACATAGAGAGAGAGAGAGAGAGAGAGAGAGAGAGAGAGAGAGAGAGAACAGAAATAGGGAAGGGGAGGGTGGTGGGTCGTGTCTCTCCCCAGATTGAATGGGGAAAAAATGCCCCCACTGTTGCTTTAAAAAAAAAAAAAAAGCAAAACAAAACTCCATCATTTGATTAGAATCTCCTTTCCGTCGGTCTCTCTGGAATTGTGGTGTCTTCTGCATGTGTTCCTGTCAGCTTACATTGATGTGGGGCAGAGAGAGAGAGAGAGAGAGAGAGAGAGAGAGAGAGAGAGAGAGAGAGAGAGAGAGAGACAGACAGACAGACAGGCGGACAGACATACAGGCGGACAGACATACAGGCAGACAAAGACAGAGACAGAGAGAGCAGAAATCAGCAGGGATAGGGGGTTGGAAGTCTTCTCAGATGGAATGGAAAAAGATTTCCTCTGTTGTTTCAAAAAGTAAAAAAGAGGGACGCGCGCAACAACCCAAAATAAAAGAGAAAAGAAACAATCCATTATTTGATTAGAATCTCCTTTCCCTCGGTAGCGTTAGAAGTGTGGTGTCTTCTGCACATGTTTCTGTCCCTTCACATTGATGTGCAGCAGAGAGAGAGAGAGAGAGAGAGAGAGAGAGAGAGAGAGAGAGAGAGAGGGAGAGAGAGAGAGAGAGACAGAGAGAGAGAGAGAGAGAGAAGAGAGAGAGAGGGGGGAGAGAGAGAGAGAGAGGTGAGAGAGAGAGAGGCGAGGAAGAGAGAGAGCAGGGCGAAGGGGAGGAGGAAGAGAGAGAGAGAGAGAAAGAGAGAGAGAGAGAGAGAAGAGAGAGAGACAGAGAGAGAGACAGAGAAGAGACAGAGAGAGAGAGAGAAGAGAGAGACAATCGGACGTGATTCAGCAGGGACAGAGGATGTACGGATCAGAAGTGAAATCTGTATCCAACGTGCATTTCTGCTTTGGGCTGCCAGATCTCTGGGTTTATGGATAGTGACTTCTGTTTTTCCATGTCCTGTCTGTTTGGGCTGCACAGACTGAGGGTTTCATGGATTGATTCTTCATTGGGTTTTGTGCATGTCTGTCTGTTTGGGCTCACAGACTGAGGGTCTCATGGATTGATCCTTCATGGGTTTTGTGTGCTGGCGTTGGGCCCACAGTGAGGGTCTATGGATAAGATATAGGAGGGGTTGAGAGGGGAGACAGGGAGTAAAGATATAGCACGATTGAGAGAGGGAGGAGAGAGAAGAGAGGGAGAGAGAGAGAGAGGGAGACAGAGCAAGAGAGAAGAAGAAGGGAAGAGAAGACAACGACAACAACAACAACAACACACACACAACACACACACACACAACACAGACAACACACACAGGAGAACACACA
>CM065738.1:55198238-55203238 GCA_033310375.1 Conus canariensis | reverse complement strand
GAGAGAGAAAAAAAAAACCATACATACACGCACAATGAAAAAAAAAAAAAAAAAAAACTCACAAAATTGAACAATGTATGAAAACCCATGAGGCCAGACTGAACAAAAGAGAAAAGAACAGAAAGAAAGAAGTAAAGGAGGAAACAAAAAAGGGAAAGAAAAGAAAAGAAAGCAACAACAAAAAAAAAACGAAAAGAAAAGAAAAAAAAAAAACAAGAAAGGAAAGGGGGAAAAAGAAAAAGAAAACACATACATACACAAACAAGGAAGGGAAGACACACACACACACACACACACACACACACACCACACACACACACACACACACACACACACAACCACACACACACACACACACACTCACACACACACACACACACACACACACACACACACACACACACACACACACACACAATTAAGGAATGTATGAAAACCCCATGAGACCAGAATGGAAAAAACAAAAAAAAAAAAAAACAACAACAAAACAAAACAAACAAACAAAACCAAAAAAGAGTAGAGAAGAGAAGAGCACAGCGGCGAAAGCCTGCCGCACAAAGGGCGGTAATCAAGAGAAAGCAGGAAAAAGGAGGGGCACCGCAGTCAGCCACCGCACGGGCTGGCCCATCTGCTGGCCACCGCTAACACAATTACTGGGCCACAGGGAAGGGAGAGCAGCCGACCGGAAGCTCCTGCCTTGTTCATCCCCTTGCGCAAAGTGCGGCAACCTTTTGTGCCCAGCGTGTCACTTCCGCTGTCTTCCCGACCCACCGTCTGCCCCCCCCCCCCCCTCTCTCTCTCTCTCTCTCTCTCTACTCTCTCTCCCTCCGTTCATCAAAGATTTAAAGCTTTCTGGAAGGAGATGAGGGAGAAAGAAGAGAGAGAGTAGAGAGAGAGAGAGAGAGAGAGAGACAGAGACAGAGACAGAGAGACAGAGAGGTAGAGGTGCGTATGGAGTGGGGGGGGGGGGGGGGGTAGGCGAGATAGGAGGGCAGAAAATTATGGTGGTGTGTGGAGTGTGCGTGCGCGCGCGCGCGAGGTGTGCATGTGTGAGCGCACGAGCACGCGGTCGTGAATGCGTATGTGCGCGCACTGTGGTAGACTCTCTCTCTCTCTCTCTCTCTCTCTCTCTCTCTCTCTCTCTCTCTCTCTCTCTCTCTCTCTACACACCACACACACACACACACACACACACACACACACACATACACACATACATACACGCGCGCACGCGCGCGCGCCCGCACACACACACACACACACACACACACACACACACACACACACACACACGCACACACACACACATACACACACTCAGTCTTGCTTTGTTTTGTTTTTGCTTTTTCTTTGTAAATTCGTTTTTCGAGTCCAGGGTTGTGCACCTCAAATCGTGTTCGCTGATTCACCTGAAGTTCGTACTTTCTTTTTCGGTCTCGTTTTGACTTGTAAACAAAAAAATCTGTAATCTTGTCTGTGTATTTCTTTCATTTAACCTTACCTACAAAGCGAGAACAACAGCAGCAGCAACGACGACGACAACGACAACAACAAACAACAACAAGCAAGCAACAAACAGCAATAACAACAACCTTTCCAATTTCATTATCCTTTTCACGTTCAATAGCTGAAAAGGTTTTTGTACAAAATAATCTCACTGGAGGACAAAAGCTGCAAAACCGTCTTATTCTGCACATGTTGTTAACCCAGACGGGCCCACAAATATGCTAATTTCTGTGCAGACTGCCATGTCAAAATTTGATAACCCCACGGGGATGCACATTTCCCTGTCTGTCTGCTGTTGTATTGATGATGACACGGGGAAGGGGATGGTTGGAGAAGAGGCGGGGGGGGGGGGGGGGGGGGGGGAGGGGGGGGGGGGGGAGGAGGTATTTGAATCCAAGATAAAATAACCCCGTTGGCAGGCAGTCGATTTGGATGTATTGGTGCACCTGACCACAGCAGAAACCTGAACAAGTTACTTGTCTTATTCTGTCATATTTCCCTGTCTCTCAATACTAGCTGATAGTATGCATGTATGCAATCATATGTGCGTGTGTAAGAAGAGAGAGAGAGAGAGAGAGAGAGAGAGGGGGAGAGGGAGAGAGAGAGAGAGAGCACACTCACACACACGTACACACACACACACACACACACACACTACACACGTGTGCGCGCACTCACACATACACTCACACACATGCGCGCACGCGCACATACATATACAGAGAGAGGGGAAACAGACAGACAGATAGACAGACAGATTGGCAGCAACACAGAGCAATGGCAAAGAAAAAGCCGTTGGGACACAGGTAAAGACAGACAGAGCCAGTTAGACAGACACACAGAACAGACAGACAGACAGACAGACAGACAGACGGGAGTCTAATAGCCCTACAGTGATGATATTGTTGGCCATGAACACACCATTTGACTCTAGACCAGCAGACACACAGACAGGTGGACAGACGAACTCAGACAGACGTCACATTGATTTGACAGCACCGCTGCCGATGTCCGTGGACATATCTTTGACTCCAGACCAGCAGTTTGATAGAGCCAGACGAGGAGTGGAGCTGCTGGTAGTATGTAATGCTACCGATGTCCATGAGCTTTCTTCTGACTTCAGGCAAACGGACAAACAGACTGACAGGCTTACAGAGAGCTGACCTGATAGTCATGATGTTACCGATAACTATGGCCATGTCTTTCACCTCGGACAGACAGACAGACAAGCTGCACATGAGACTGACCTGACTGTGATGCTGAAGATGTCTGTCAAAGCTATTTGTCTTGAGTCAGACGTGTGAGACAGACGTAACTGTGATGACATTGATAATGTCTACAGATGTATACTTGATTTCACACAGATAGTGAGACAGACACACAGACAGACAGACAAACAGACAGACACGGACACAGACAAACACAGACAAAGACACAGACACAGACACGGACACAGACACGGACGCACGCACGCACACACACACACACACACACACACACACACACACACACACACACACACACACACAGAGAGAGAGAGAGAGAGAGAGAGAGAGAGAGAGAGAGAGAGAGAGAGAGAGAGAGAGAGAGAGGCTAATCCGACAGTGATGATCGTGTTGATATCCAGTGACATATTTTACTTCAAACTCTATCAGACAGACAAAGCACTGACCAGATGACGTCATTCATGTCTACAAGCATGGATGTATTGGTGACCAGGACATGACATTTTTTTTTTCGATCCTTAACATCAGACATAATCAAAACGATACAGGACTAACCTGACTGTGATGATCTCTTTCCATTTGATTATTACTGATCTCAGACACACAAACACAGGATAGTCTGATGGTACTGATTTTGCCGAAATGCATGGACATATTGTTGGCTTAGGACTGACTTAGGACTGTCCGACTTGCGATGGTCAAAGGCTTCAGACAGAACCCGACAGACATGGGAATGACATGATAATGATGATCTCATCATCGTGCAAGGACTTACCATTGACTTGAGACAGAACCAGACGTAGGACCGACCCTGAAAGTGATGATTTTGTCAATGTCCAAGAATCCAGACAGAACCAGGCAGATCTTGAGCTGATATGATAGTGATGGTCTTGTTTCTGTCTAAGGAATCATCCTTAACTTCAGACAGGAAAACATAGGGCTGATCCGTGAATGATGATCTTGGTAAGGTCCAACGATTTATATTTGACTTGAGACAGAACCAGAGATGCCATGGCAGAGATGTTCTTGTCTATGTCCTAGGAATTTACTTTGACCAGACAATACCAGGCAAACAAGGGCTGACCCGAGAGTGATATTTTGTCAAAATCCCAGGACTTATCCCTGATTTCAGACAGAATCAGAGAAGCACAGGATTGACATGATAGAGATGACCTTGTCCATGTCTAAGGGATGATCCTTGATTGGAGACAGAACCAGGCAAACATTAACAAACGAGAAGAATGATCTTCCTGATGTCCATGGACATGTCCTTGAATTCAGACAGATCCAGAAAGACACAAGACTCAATGACTTCAGACTGACCCAGACAGAGAGAGGACCGACCAGATGGTGATGATCTTGCCGATGTCCATGGATGTATCCTTCGATTCAGACAGACCCAGACAGACCACAGACAGACCCTACAGACACAGACAGACACAGACAGACCCCGACAGACAAAGACAGACACAGACAGAGGACCGACCTGATGGTGATGATCTTGCCGATGTCCATGTTGACGTCGTTGACCTGGGCGATGAAGAGGGCGGCCACAGCCTCGTACAGCGCCGTGCCGTCCATGTTGATGGTGGCTCCCACGGGGATCACGAAGCTGCTGACACGGGGGTCCACGTGGTTGTTGTGCTCCAGGCACTTCAACGTCACCGGCATGGTGGCCGAACTGACGACAGCAGTGACGTCATCGTGTTAGAGTCATATTTCAACTGTACCCAAACTTTCGTTAGTAATAGAACATACGATCTGGCATAGTGCCCGAGAGGTGTGATTACGTAATGGATTAAACAGAAAGGTGGGAGAAAAAAGAGGATGATCGAGCACCTTGATAAAGGAAAAGAAAAATGAAAAGAATCTTGCTTTAATGTGGAAAAATAAATGATTGAAGGGCAAAAACATCCTTTGTACAAACTTGACAGGAGTCTTTCGAAGAAAAAAAAAATAAATGTCTTATTTATAGACACTTGAAATCTGATTTTGCTAAGAAATGTCAGCTATACAACCACCAGATCAGTATATCACTGCGTTGGTGAAATGTTTTTGTCTTTTTTTCAATTAAAAGCTTTGAATGTACAAAAGAAAGAACGACTACAACGGCTTTGCTTGAGTAGAATGAACTTGTAAGATCATGGGATGAATTATGAATTAGAACAAAAATGGTCAGACAAACGTGCAGTCTTGAGAGGCGACCTACGGGAAGAGAGGATCAGAACTGCAGAGAGTGAAAAGAAGTCCGTTCCCTTCAGAATAAGC
>CM065738.1:55180738-55185738 GCA_033310375.1 Conus canariensis | reverse complement strand
GTGTGTGTGTGTGTGTGTGTGTGTTGTGTGTGTGTGTGGTGTGTGTTTCGTAAGAGAGAGAGAGAGAGAGAGAGAGAGAGAGAGAGAGAGAGAGAGAGAGAGAGAGAGAGAGAGAGAGGAATACGGATGCGGATGATTCATTATAGGCCACGGCCCCTTATGAAGGGGGTGTATTAAACATGAGTAAAAAAAGATAATAAAAATACACATATTGAACCAAATGAAGACAGCACATCATCAAGAACACGCTATGCCTCGGAGTGTAAAAGCTTTGTGTAAGCAGAAGGCACACTTTTCAACAACATCCTCTTTAGTACAAGCCATGAGTAAGACGAGTCTAAACACAGATGGCTGCCTATAACATCTAGGAGGATTGAATTCATCTGTAAGATCACTCAAGGCAGGACACTGCAATACAAAATGAACTTCATTTTCACAAGTGTTTTTGCCTGAAGGACAAGTAAGATCAGAACTACAATGCTGCCTGAAACGAAAATGATGAACTAAGGTATCTGATATTCCAAATCTAAATCTTGTCAGTGTAAATTTTTAGATGTCTATGCATTTTTATTGACAGGTAATTTGGAATACAGTGCAAGGAGTTGTATTGTCTATACAGATCAAATGTATTACTGTCATTCATGTGTGAATTCCATTCTTGCCATCTCCTATCAAGCAGTCTGGTACGGAGCATTCGAATCAAAGTCGGTTCATCTCCTACACCTGACTTAACCAGACATATCCAAAGCCCAGTTCATATAACTGAACTGTCAATCTCGTATAGCCCAGTTTGCCTTTTCCCCTAGCATCTAGGTTATGTAACATGTTATAAACTTTCTTCGGTAATCATCTACAATCGAGAGAGAGAGAGAGAGAGAGAGAGAGAGAGAGAGAGAGAGAGAGAGAGAGAGAGAGAGAGAGAGAGAGAGAGAGAGAAGGTACGTGAAAATAACACTGATGGAAGGGAAAGAAACCGAGCAACTGGATTCCCTTTTGCTTAGCTCGTTGCAGTTTGTTAGAAAAAAACAACAACAACAAAACAGAAAGCAAATGGGGCAAGTTGATTGTAATAGAGCGATATCCACAACTGGTCAAAGTAAATAACTGAGACACAATTATCAACATCAAAATCACATGCTGCATAAACGTTTCACTATAATTAGTCTAACGATTCATTTATTTAGCTTTTTACGTGTCAAAATCGTCGAAGGTTGTCCCCCTAATATAACAATGATTTGAATCGACAAAAAAGAGTGACAGAAGGGAAGACAAAGACGCATGCATACAGACAGCTGGAAACAGCGTTACGTTTGTTTAGTGATTATACACAACTGCAGCGCTGCAAATCACAAACTTTCCAACCGAAGAACGAATACAGAGATTCAGCTGGCAGCGTTACAATGAATCACAGAAAATGAATTGGCAGACGAAAATAAAGTTGTGTTTGCAACAGTGGAATCAATACAATTAGATCACACTGGCAAAAAAAGAAAATACTGATCACAAAACAAGAGCAATCAAGTCATCCCAACACAACGCATTTTGACATAAGCCGTTTTATGCCAAGGGAAATTCACCAGTAGTTGTAGGTCATATCTTTCTGAGCTTTGTGATGTTTAGATACATAGTCACGTGATGCGAAAGACTTAGTTGGCTATTTACTGGATTTGACTAACTTCATGATATGTGCATTGCCAAACAGCACAACATTCACTTAAGCAAGCGTTATACAACAATCGTTGTTGACGAACACACGGAAACAATAAAAGAAGGGAAGAAGTGTAACAGCAACTGTGTTAGAAAAGGTTGAAATACCAGGTAGCAGGTATAGAAATAGTAAATGACGATGCTGCTACTGCTGTTGCTGCTGCTGCTGCTGCTGCCGCTGCTGCTGCTGCTGCTGCTGCTGCTGATAATGATGATGATGATGATGATGATGATGATGATGATGATGATGATGACGATGATGTGATGATGAATTGATGATGATGATGACAACGACGACGGCGACAACGACGACGATGGCTACGATGTTTGATGATGATGATGATGATGATGATGATGATGATGATGATGATGATGATGATGATGATGATGATGCAAAAGAGGAAAAGCAGAAAGGAGGAGGAGGAGAAGAAAGAGGGGGTGCTGAAGATGGAGGGGGAGGGGAAGAAAGAGAAGAAGAAGAAGAAGAAGAAGAAGAAGAAGAAGAAGAAGAAGAAGAAGAAGAAGAAGAAGAAGAAGAAGAGGAAGGAGGAGGAGGAGGAGGAGGAGGAGGAGAAGAAGAAAAGAAGAAGAAGAAGAAGAAGAAGAAGAAGAAGAAGAAGAAGAAGAAGAAGAAGGAGGAGGAGAGGAGGAGGAGGAGGAGAAGAAGAAGAAGAAGAAGAAGAAGAAGAAGAAGAAGAAGAAGAAGAACAACAACAACAACAACAACAACAACAACAACAAGACCCACACGCGTAGAAAACAGAACAAGAGGAAGAAAAACAAGAAAAATGAAGAATGTCATCTCTTTTACATTCAGAACAATCCATGCAGCAAAATGATTGAGCAACACACACAGGCAGAGGCATACACCATGTGATCTGAAAGCAAAACAGCAGGAGCACCATGAAGCAGATGAAACACCAGTTACCTGGATCAGTGCCTCCATGAGGGCCTCCTGAGAACACATTCACTAGATAGTTCTAGACACAACGACACTAGGGAGTCTACGTACTTCTATACACACCACCACTACAGTATTAAGGTACTGGACAGTAGTTCTTGACACAACGACACTAGGGGATCTACATACTTCTATACACACCACCACTATACTAAGGTACTGGACAATAGTTCTTCACACAACGACACTAGGGTTCTATGTACCTCTATACTCACAACAACTACACTAAGGTACTGAACAATTGTTCTTCAGACAACAACATTGAGGCTGTGCATGTCTTCACACACACAGTGAATCTAAGGTTCTATGTGGTTCTTCACACAAAGACTCTTTAAAGTTCTGGCTGGTTCTTCACACCATTGCACTAGTGTCATGGACACTACTTCTCACAACGACACTGAGGCTGTGGATAGTTCTTCCACACAACGGCTCTTAGGGTTCTAAATGGTTCATCACACAGTGCCTCTACGGTTCTATGTAGTTTTTCACACAATGACTCTAAGGTACTAGGTAGTTCTTCACACAATGCCTCTAAGGTTCTAGGTAGTTCTTCATACAGTGCCTCTAAGGTTCTAGGTAGTTCTTCACACAATGACTCTAAGGTTCTATGTAGTTTTTCACACAACGCCTCTAAGGTTCTGGGTAGTTCTTCACACAATGCCTCTAAGGATCTAGGTAGTTCTTCACACAGTGCCTTTAAGGTTCTAGGTAGTTCTTCACACAATGGTTCTAAGGCTGTAAGTAGTTCATCACACAATGGTTCTAAGGCTGTAAGTAGTTCATCACACAATGGTTCTAAGGCTGTACGTAGTTCATCACACAATGACGTTATGGTTCTAAATGGTTCATTACAGTGCTTCTAAGGTTCTAGGCAGTTCTTCACACGATGAGTACGGTTCTATGTAGTCTTTCACACAATGACTCTAAGGTTTTTTGCTGGGTCTTCGCGCAGTCATGTTATTGGTTTCAGGAAGTTGTTCACACATTGACTCTGAGATTCTGTGCACTTCTTCACACAAGCATTTCAAGGTTGTTGGCAGTGCTTCGCATATGGACTCTAATGTTCCAGGTAGTGTTTTATGATTTGTAAATAATTATCAAGTCAGTGACTATTATTTCAATAGTCCTAACAATGAGCGTATGGTTCTAGATTGTCTTTTTTTACAATGATTTTAATGCCCTACACGGTGCTTCACAGAAATGTTCAACAGGTTTAAGCAGCTCCTATGCAGTAACGCTCACCTTGTATAAGATTCTCTTGCATAAATTCTAAGACTCTCGATAATTCTTCATGGTAGTCTTTCGCAGGTTGTATGCAGCTATTCTACGATGGATCGTCGTTTTCAACCCTTTAAATTACGTCTATACAAAATCATGTTTTCCACTACATATATCTTGAGGTTTTCTCTGTTGTTTTCTTGGCGACATTTCAACTTCAGCCTATTAACGACTGTTTCCTCAGCCGGTGGATTTTTAGTCAACAAGTCTGATTCATGACAACATAAAAACATTTGTTTACGTGTCCACTTTACATAAATTCAACATATTTGGGCAGTTCTTCAGCTATCAACTCTACAGGTCTATATGTATTTAAAAAAAAACAAAAACAAAGGTAAGATTTACTGAAAATAATCCTCACAATTAATCTGAAGACTGTTTAATACGAAAGAAAGAGATGCATTTGTTATCTAGAATTAAAAGGGAATGGTTCAAATTGCGAGTCCATTTTAGCTAAACTATCTTATAGTGTGTGTGTGTGTGTGTGTGTGTGTGTGTGTGTGTGTGTGTGTGTGTGTGTGTGTGTGTGTGTGTGTGTGCTGTTGGGGGGGGGGGGGGAAGAGATCACTGACGAGTGAGGAAGGGCGAGGGAGGGAGGATTACATGGATTTGGGGGTATGCCCTATTGAATATTAACTCCCAAACCAAACCATCCCGATACACTCGGTGTAAACATGTGCAACACTGGCATGTCGGGTAAATGCCAAAAGTCTAGTTCATTGGAACACTTCGATTTGGGTGCAAGGAGGACAGAACGGTATTAACATTAATGTGACAATGCGTTTCAACGGCATGCTCTCCCTTGGAAGCATTTAACTGCAAAGGTCAGGACAAAGGGAAGTTTATCTACTTTCTTTCTTCCATCGTTTCTTCATTGCTTTGCTTACAAACAAATGAAAATACTTCATGGGGCTGTTCATTTATACACAATATGTTAAAATGCATAATGTATACTGTGGTGTCAATGATAATCAAATAATACCGGTTGGAATTAAAATGGGCACGTGCCTATTGTTCCTAGCTTATTTTTGGAACAAATCAGTTCTGTTCGACT
>CM065738.1:55163238-55170738 GCA_033310375.1 Conus canariensis | reverse complement strand
CGGGTGTTTGTCCTGTATTGTCTTCGTTGGTCATCGTAACTCCAGGTGAGAAGTGTAGGGCAGGTTGTTCACTGAAGAAGGGAGTTGGAGGTAGATGATTCTGGATCGAAACGCGTCGTTTGTACATAGGCGAAATGTGAGAAGCGCGATTCAGTTTAGTATGAAAAACAGAGGATCTACGGGGCCGTAAATCGCGCCGGCTTGTAGACAAGGGGGGAAGGAGTGAGAGGGAGGTGTCATATGCTTGACGCGCGCTACTGTTTCGGGCGAGAGGTTATAGTCATGCGCACGCGCGCGCGCCGAATGTCAGTATGTGCGGCGGTTGTTGTTTTTATTGCATTGTGTTTCCGTCGTTTGTTGAAAATGAATTTTTTTAAATGTGCTGTTTTAAATTCCGATAATTATCGTGTCAAACCATAAATTCGTATATATGAAAATTGATGAGGATTATAATAGGTTTTTGTTTATTCTTATTTTTCTTTTGATTGGAGAAAAAATTATTTCGCATGCCCCTCTTTTCATATGAAGGATGGCTGTTGCGCCGAAGCGATAATGGGAGGGGGGATGGTGGTGTGCTTTGACCTCGAGTAGGGGGAAGAGGGAGTGTGAAGGTGGTTATTGTAGTTGGAAAGAAAATGGTATATGGTTGTTTGTGTGAAGTTGGTGAATTCTATGACATTGGTGGTTTGAATTGATGAATATTTGCGGTGTTATGCATTGATATATTTAATGCATTATGTTTTCTTTTTGTGGTTATGATTGGAAGTTGGAATAGGTAGTTTTTAAATTTGTTGTGTTATTTTTAAATTAGTGCAGTGATTTGGTTGCAAGTTGAAATTGATTAGGCGTATGCCTAGTCACGTACAGCCCAGCAGGGGGGCGCCGTCCTGTCGCTCCGTTATGTCTGGGTCTTCGTTACTATATATGGCCTCGCCGGTCATTTGTTTTCGATCGCTATCGGTTTTGGTGATACTGCGCTGTTTGAGTTCAGGGCAGTGACAGTGGTCATTCATTTTATTATTGGATTATGATATCATATTGGGGTTGACCCAATATTGTCTCTTATTCAGCAGCGGCGAGCGCCTCCGCTCTCGGTGTTGTTTGTTGTTGTTGAATCGTTTGGCATTCATTATATGCCGTTGAAGAAACCAGTAATTCTTTATTATTTATAGATTCCCTGTGGATAATTTCGTTGATTGATTTATGGCATCATCCTGTCCCACCTGGGTACATACCGTTTGAGGTGTGTCGATTGAGATATGGAATAATATGATATTGATAGTGTGGTATGTGAAAGGATGGTTGTTAATAATTTGTGTCACATTGACAGTATTATTAATTGACTTTGTTGACTTTGATACTCCAGAATATGGAGAAAGCCGGGGTGTTCATAATCGGAAGTTAACAACTGTTGTTGTTTTTTTGTGCACTCTTTTTTTTAATGGATATTGTAGGCTGATTCATGTCCCGTTTGGTAGAATTGTCAGTGCCAGATTGGGTTGTTGGTGTATGTGTTATACTTGGTTTGATGGCTCAAATGCCTTGGCCGACATTGAAGTCGCAGAGACAATGGGTTGTAGTTCTGGTGTGCCCGAAGTTGCAGGCCAGAGTAGTCATGAAACTATTTTATGTCCAGGTGTCGACAGGGTTTGACCGCTCTGCTGCTGCAACCTCTGGTGTGAGGCGTCTTACCTGGTACTGCCCTGTTTCCGACTTCTTTCTGGCCGACCTCTAGTCATCGCTACGAACGACTGGGAGGGGGCGAGCTCATCCTTCTGCGACCGTCGGAGCTCCCCTCCTGCTGCCGAGATCTGCTGAGCTGCTGGGCTCTTCATTTTCTTCAATGTGTGTCACAGTGTACTTTGAATCAGGGATTCCGTGTTGAACCTTGTGACATCGTCGATTCTTCATCGTTCGGCACTTCGTCTGCTGGGGCATCAGGACCTTAGTGACAGTGTGGGAAAAAAGTCGGAGTGTGGGAACTGATTTTGTAAAAAAAACAAAAACAAAAAAAAACCAAGATGGTTCGATTCTGCGAAGGGTGAATGGTATTGTGCGTGAGTTGTTTATAATTATATATAACATATATATAGATTTAGATATATTTGTATGTATTGTGTGGAGGAGGAATTGTAACGAATTGTTTTTTGTTTTTATTTTTTTGGTGTCGTTGTGCCGCCTTTGTGGTTCATATCACGCGGACACTTTGGGTTCGGTGGGCCATCCTACCTCTGGATGACCCAGCCCCAAGTTACCACGTGATAGTCCCTGGAGTATCCCTGGTCCGGTATTAACCCTGTGTGGGTTGGGGTCTCTTGAGGCTTCCTGGATTTGAAGGTGGGGTGTCGGGGCATTTTTTTTTTATTGTGCATTGCTGATTTTGGTGCTGTTGTTTTTTTGTATTATTGATTGAAGATTTTTTGTTTGTTTGTTTGTTGATGGTGTGTGGGTGAGTGTGAATTTGAATAAATTTGATTGTTTGTTGCACCTATTATTTGGTGTTTTGTATTTTTGTTCTGTGGTGTTGGTAGTTTTAGAGTGTGGGCGGGGTGGATTAAAAGGGGGTACCTTTCTACATTCGGGTATCCCTGTCACCGCACTGGACGTAGTGACAACACTCGCACACTCAATATATATATATATATATATATATATATATATATGACAATTCAGTAGTGGGAGAAAGCAAGTGCCAACTAGCATTTCTTTTATCATTATATTAATAATGACTTGGCAAAGATTCGAAGGGGGAAAAAAACTACCTCGGGCGGGGTCGGAATAACGAAACATGAAACGTCAGGGAAATATTATCATCATCCAAATCAAAACTATTCATAGTGTTTGCTCCTTGACCTTTCGTCCTCTGGATCGGACTCCTCCGGGAGACACAGCTGATTGTGCCTATGGTCCCTTGGCATTAAATAGAGATATACCACAATCTACAATTCCATGGTATTCTCACTACCAGGGGTTCAAACACGGAATCCTACAGCACCTCAAAGCAGCCAGTGAAGGGTAGAAAAGTAAAACGAAAAGAAAGAGAAAAAACAGTAAACAAGTAGGGTAACCAGCAGTGTCTCCCTGATGAGTTCCGATCCAGCGGACGAAAGGCCTCGGAGCAGGCAATACAAATAGATCTGCCTTCAAAAGGGATTGCGATGGTTCCCTCATGCAACTAGTGAAGAGTTTTCATATCTATAATATATTTTCTTAATTTCATGTTCCCAGTTTCTCCATCTTCAACCTAACACCCCACCCTAAGTCCAAATCTTTGCCAAGTCATTACTATGAAGACAGCTGAGTTGTTGGCCTGCGCTTGTTTTTTTTCCCCCACTATTAGATTGTTCGTCTTTGTATTTGTTTGACGTTATTCAATTTAAAAGGTTGTGCCAGTCTTGAATAAAAGTTACCTGTGTTAGGTTTTCTTATGGGAGCAAAAGTTACCCTTCTTGTTTACTGTTTATTGTTTACTGTTCCCTGCCTCATTTCATTTTCAATTCCGTAAAGAAAGAGAGCTAAAGAAATATGTTGCTGATAAATTAACATCATGTATGATATACTAGGATAAATCTTTGAGCCTATGCTTGATGATCCATTCAAGAATGCAAGGGAGATAAAAACAAGTTATGTATATCATATACATGCATACATACTTATGTCGGGGTTTGTGATTTGCTGGATTCTGTAAACTTCCTTCTGATTGGTAGACAGAGCCATCGGTATCCAGCTGTTGGTTCAGATGGGGGGCAGGCGGATACAGTGGAAGGAGAGAAGTGGGAGGGTGGAGGGACACGAGAGTGAGAACGTGGCATTGTCTGTATAATCATCGGATAGAGTTGATTTTTGTTTTCAAATGAAACCAAAAAAAAAATAGTGGGTGAACAGAATTCGAACAGACTTCCCTTTCACTTTTTAAAACAATGTCCATCCTGTCCGTTGTGCAGATGAGACGGATTTTCAATGGCAAAGCTGATTTAGAAACTGAATTGTTTGTATTTCATCTCTCTGTGTTTTGGCTTCTGTCTTCTGTATTCACGACTATCAAAGTTTTATCGGGGGCTGTAGTTTGTCCATTCTCCTTGCCAAGGGAATGCAAATCCCACCCCGGACACCTACTGAAACAGGAAAAGCATGAAGAATGAGAGTGATTCATGAGAATGCCGAGATATCTTCCCACCAATCGGCGGTCGTTTTCATTTTTGGGTGCGTGCGGAGAACAATAATGGTTGGGCATTATATAACATTTCCTATTTGAACTCTAACTCTTTCAGAAACTATTCATCTTGTGTATCTTGCGAACGAAGTACATATTTTAACTCCTCAAAATGTCAGTTAGACTCTAGACTGTTTAGATTTGGTCTTTGTGTTTTCAAATATTATTGTGATATGTGTCTGGCTCTGTGAGTCGTTGACTTTTGTTAACGTCCTTCTGATTGGAAGAGGACGACCTGGGCGTTTACGGTTGGAAATGCTTTTGAAGACAAAATCTGCCCTGCTTTCAATCGTGTTTAGTAATAACTTACTGAAGTCGTAAATGTCACCTTCTTTCTTGCAGACCTTTGGATGTTGATCGCAACAACAAAACTAGCGAGGACAGTACGAAACTTTCCTTTAGTTCAAAATCTCTCTGTCTGTCTGTCTGCCTGTCTGTCTGTCTTTCCCTCCCTCTCTCTCTCTGTATCTGTCTCTGTCTGTCTGCCTGTCTGTCTGTTGTCTGTCTGTCTGTCTGAGCGCGCGCGCGCGCGCGCGCGCGCGCGCGTGTGTGTGTGTGTGTGTGTGTGTGTGTGTGTGTGTTCGTACTTTCGCTCATCCCCATAAAAGAATATCTCCTTCATATCTGCCCCGAAACGCTGGGCTGGGTTAATAACCTATTACATTGAAAGCTTATGACATGAAGGGGAAAATGGGAAGATGCGTTCACATTAAAATTCCATACAGCAACAGACACAGTCGCTGTCTGCCTACGTTCAGTTAATACGCACAACAACAGACACAGTCGTTGTCTTGCCTACGTTCAGTTAATACCTCATAGCAACAGACACAGTCGCTGTCTTGCCTACGTTCAGTTAATACCGCATAACAACAGACACAGTCGTTGTCTTGCCTACGTTCAGTTAATACCTCATAGCAACAGACACAGTCGTTGTCTTGCCTACGTTCAGTTAATACCGCATAACAACAGACACAGTCGTTGTCTTGCCTACGTTCAGTTAATACCTCATAGCAACAGACACAGTCGTTGTCTTGCCTACGTTCAGTTAATACCGCATAACAACAGACACAGTCGTTGTCTTGCCTACGTTCAGTTAATACCTCATAGCAACAGACACAGTCGTTGTCTTGCCTACGTTCAGTTAATACCTCATAACAACAGAGACAGTCGTTGTCTTGCCTACGTTCAGTTAATACCGCATAACAACAGAGACAGTCGTTGTCTTGCCTACGTTCAGTTAATACCGCATAACAACAGAGACAGTCGTTGTCTTGCCTACGTTCAGTTAATACCGCATAACAACAGACACAGTCGCTGTCTTGCCTACGTTCAGTTAATACCTCATAGCAACAGACACAGTCGCTGTCTTGCCTACGTTCAGTTAATACCTCATAACAACAGAGACAGTCGTTGTCTTGCCTACGTTCAGTTAATACCGCATAACAACAGAGACAGTCGTTGTCTTGCCTACGTTCAGTTAATACCTCATAGCAACAGACACAGTCGCTGTCTTGCCTACGTTCAGTTAATACCTCATAACAACAGACACAGTCGTTGTCTTGCCTACGTTCAGTTAATACCTCATAGCAACAGACACAGTCGCTGTCTTGCCTACGTTCAGTTAATACCTCATAGCAACAGACACAGTCGCTGTCTTGCCTATGTTCAGTTATACCTCATAACAACAGACACAGTCGCTGTCTTGCCTACGTTCAGTTAATACCTCATAGCAACAGACACAGTCGCTGTCTTGCCTACGTTCAGTTAATACCTCATAACAACAGACACAGTCGTTGTCTTGCCTACGGAAGCGTATCTTTCTCTATTCCCCTGATGCTGTCATCAGCTTATGACGTCACAGTAATGACTTCACTCCAGGGTCAGAGCAGGTGCTGAAGACTTATCTTCGATGAGGAGAGCGAAAGCACGAACAATAGGAAATAAAATGTCTTGGGTATATGAAGCTTCAGAAAGTAAAATACCCCGTCTTGACGTCAGAAGATGAAGAAGCAGACGAAGAGAGGGATGAAGAAGCATTTAGTGAGATAATGTTGCTATAGCCCAGCCGACCGCAAAGGGCCATATCAGGGCTGTCACCAGGGATGGCAAAGGGCCATATAAGGGCTGTCACCAGGGATGGCAAAGGGCCATATCAGGGCTGAAGTCAGCTCACAAGTCACAGAAAAAAACAACAAACAAACAAGTCTAAATAAACGTTAGCGAACCGCCAAGAACGTGGACTCGTTTGTCCCCGTCTCTGGCGGTTCGCTAACATTATTAAGATTTGTTTAGATTTCCGCTGCATCCTTTCGCTTTGCAACTAAACAAACAAACAGCAAACAAACAACAACAAAAAAACCATTCACACACCTCTAAAATACACGTTCTGAAAACGTACCGGAAACTTCGCTAAAAATCTTTCTTCCATAAAATCCTAGATCAGATGAAAAATGTTAATCTCTTTCAGAAATTAAAAGATCACGTCAGGTGGGACATCTCTGAACAGGGTTTTCATGGAGTCTGCTGTGAAGTGTTTATGTCTCACATCGTGCAAGTCCCAACACTCTGTTTCACTGTGAGTGGTACATGACATGGAATGCACCACGGAGTTTCTTCACCTTTTAAGAAAAAATGTAAAAACGAATGGCCTGTCTGCAAACGGCACAAAACTATTTTGTCTTTACGGCCGCCTCGGGAACATGGTATAAACTCTTTCAGGTTTGAACAGATTTTGATGAGAAGAGAAATCTTCAATTTAATGTTTATTCACGTTATGTAATTTTAGACAAAAACGGAAAAATTAAGAAAGAAAAAAAGAACGCAGCAACAACTGAAAATAACCCAAGTAACATCAAATACAAATATAAAACATCTGCATTTTATTACAGGTAGGTCCAAATCGGACTTTGACTTAATGTTAATCCAATGTCACATATTAGTGATGCATTATTGAAAATCTCATCCATGGAAGCAGGCAAAAATGTTTTCAACGGTTTACATTCTAGAAGTATAAGCATATTTGATTATTTTTTCCACCACAGATACATTTTATGCCATACGTTAATTTTGTTTTCAAAGCATTAAGTTTGATTAAGTTTCTCAATCAGAGTTCATCAAGCTAACATGATAGAAGCCATTTCGAGTTCTTAAAATAGTATCATACCGTGGTGGCTGATTTTTGCAGGTTGGACAGAAGGTACCCAGAATCCTCTAGCTTCTTTCTGAAGTGCGTACAACACGCATTCTGTAATAACCTCTCTCTCTCTCTCTCTCTCTCTCTCTCTCTC
>CM065738.1:55145738-55153238 GCA_033310375.1 Conus canariensis | reverse complement strand
GTCATCTGGGTCAATACGTGTAGTTTTTTCTACCAGTTGTTTGTCCTCCTGTTGTGTAAACTGGGTCAGTAGGTGTAGTTTTTCTCCTCCAGTTGTGTAAACTGGGTCAGTACGTGCAGTTTTCTCCTCCAGTTGTGTAGACTGGGTCAGTACGTGCAGTTTTCCTCCTCCAGTTGTGTAAACTGGGTCAGTACGTGCAGTTTTCTCCTCCAGTTGTGTAAACTGGGTCAGTACGTGCAGTTTTCTCCTCCAGTTGTGTAAACTGGGTCAGTACGTGCAGTTTTCTCCTCCAGTTGTGTAAACTGGGTCAGTACGTGCAGTTTTCTCTCCCAGTTGTGTAGACTGGGTCAATGATTGCAGTTTTTCTCCTCCAGTTGTGTAAACAGGGTCAATGCATGCAGATTTCTCCTCCAGTTGTATAAACTGGGTCAATAATTGCAGTTTTCTCCTCTGTTGTGTAAACTGTGTCAATAATTACAGTTTTTTCTCCTCCAGTTGTGTAAACTGGGTCAATAATTTACAGTTTTCTCCTCCAGTTGTGTAAACTGGGTCAACACATGCAGTTTTCTCCTCCAGTTGTGTAAACATGGGTCAATGCATGCAGATTTTTCCTCCAGTTGTATAAACTGGGTCAATAATTGCAGTTTCTCCTCCTCGTTGTGTAAACTGTGTCAATAATTACAGTTTTCTCCTCCAGTTGTGTAAACTGGGTCAATAATTACAGTTTTCTCCTCCAGTTGTGTAAACTGGGTCAACTACATTGCAGTTTTCTCCTCCAGTTGTGTAAACTGGGTCAATAATTGCAGTTTTCTCCTCCAGTTGTGTAAACTGGGTCAATAATTACAGTTATGTCCTCCAGTTGTGTAAACTGGGTCAATAATTACAGTTATGTCCTCCAATTGTGTAAACTGGGTCAATAATTACAGTTTTCTCCTCCAGTTGTGTAAACTGGGTCAATGATTGCAGTTTTCTCCTCCAGTTGTGTAAACTGGGTCAATAATTACAGTTATGTCCTCCAGTTGTGTAAACTGGGTCAATAATTACAGTTATGTCCTCCAGTTGTGTAAACTGGGTCAATAATTACAGTTTTCTCCTCCAGTTGTGTAAACTGGGACAACACATGCAGTTTTCTCCTCCAGTTGTGTAAACTGGGTCAACGCATGCAGTTTTCTCCTTCAGGTATGTGACTTGGGTCAACACATGCAATATTTCATACATATGTACAAATTAGGTCAATCAATGCAGACATCTGCTTCACATGTTCAAAACAAATCAGTTTGAGCAAGTTTCACCCCAAAACATGCAGTTTTTTATTTTCTAATCTTTTGTTATTTTTATATATATATACTCCTCTACCCCTCCCTCCTCCCCACCCTGCCCCCATTCGTTCATCATCACCCCTCCCACTTTTCGTAAGTGACTATGTTCCACAAAGCTGACCCGCTACACCCAAATCATTGATGAACAGTCGCCTTTAGACAATTCGTAAGAACAGACTCTGCACTGCTGCACTGTCGCTTTGAGATATTCACGAGCATCTATTCTCATCTAACATACGCAAGACACCCACCAATGCAATTACGAAGCCCTCCCCCCCCTCCCCTACTCCTGCCCCCCCCCCCCCCCCCCCCACCACCACCACCACATTGAAGTCAATGCTTGCCTAGTCTCGGATTGAGCGAGCGCGAGCGTCCACAGTGAAAAGAAGGAAAATGAAATGGTATGGCCATGATTGTATCAAGATCAACAGAACTTGCCAAAACCATCCTACAAGGAACAGTGCGAGGAGCAGAAGGAGAGGAAGAAGACAGAGAAAGAGATTGAGGACAACATCAGTGCATGGACTGGCCTCACACTCAGCAACTGCCTAAGAGCTGTCTGAGAACCGGGAGGAGTGGAGGAAGCTGGTTGCGAAGTCTTGTGTGGCCCCAACGGTCTTCAAGACTCTGGGATAGGTGATAGTGATGGGTGATGGGCGATGGTGATGGGAGATAGGTGATAGGTGGTAGGTGATGGGTGGTAGGTGGTAGGTGATAGGTGATAGGTGATAGGTGGTAGGTTGACAGGTTGAAAATACTCTTCAAGTAGCCATCACTTCCATCCGTCAGCCGATTCCATTAACTCGCCAAAACCCAAGACTGTCATACCCATTCACCAGGGACAGGAGATGAAGAGAATTACGGAGGTCATCTATAGAGCTGGGCATGACGGGACACAAAATCAAGAATTGTTTCTTCTTTTATATCATTCTGTATCAAGGTGGACGAGGATGATGAGAATGATGACATCGAAATCCCTTTCTGATTTGAGACCACACAACAGAGCAGTATTAACGCTTTCCTTTCATTATAATTATCACGATAGTCCATCAGGCCCGAGAGATACAGAAACCATGCAGTGTTGATCGGAAATTGAAGCAACACCCCGGCAGAGGCATGCACCAAGCAGATGAACGTCTTCCGTGATTCCAGTCTTCCTGTCTGGGTACATCGTATAATCGATGTTTTTGTAAAAGCCGGAAAGGGCTGAAAAAAAATCCACCAATAATATAATGACAAGACTCAGATCCACAACAATACAGCACCTGCACTTGTGGTCAATACATTCAGGGTTGCATTCACGCACGCAAGGTATCCAAATGTGAACACTTAGTTCTCTCACACGTTCGTAATAGGTTAACGCGTGCATGTTATCCATTCACGCGTTCAAATTAGGTTGGTATGTACATGGCTTCTTCTGTGTACCAGAACAGAAATTCTCCGTGACATTCTGTCATTTACGGGGAACGCAGCGAAGATATGTTTAGCGAGAGCTGAGACATGACCATGCTATCAAAGCGACATAAATCATCCTTGAAGACACCAGCAGTACTGTCTATCTATCTATCTATGTCCTAGCTTTCCAACCCTGGGAAGCAGGAGCGGAGCCAGGTTGTGCCAGACCTCTCGAGAGATGGAGTGGTACCAGAGCAGAAGGGCTAATCCTCTCAGTGCTAGAGGCCTGGCCAACAAGACAAGATGCTGCCACCCATCTCTCTTCAATCTCTTCACGTTCTTTCCTCATCGCTTTCCGTCACCGGTGCAAAGGTAAAAACAAAAAGTTCCCTCCACTTATGTTTTACCCCGGATTATTTATTTATTTTTTTTTTTACATTTTTCATGGCTTATACATCTTCTCAGTTCTGTGAAAGTCATTTTTAATTAAACAAACTGGTCTACCCACGAGTGAAGCCCACAAAAAAGGATCAATTTTCAGTTTGATTTTCTCTTAATGGTAGGTAGCCGTATTAAAACAGAGACAAAATAAAAACAACACCAATCAGGAGCAAAAAAGATACAAACAGATAAAAAGACGAAGGAAACAAGAGTGTGTTTGTTGTTTCGTAATCAGCACGTTAAATAAGTTGATTATCTAGACTCTACATACATTTCAATTTGGTCGCAAAATCATTACAACAACAAAAGAGGAAGGAGCAGAGGAGGAGGTGAGAGAGAGAGAGAGAGAGAGAGAGAGAGAGAGAGAGAGAGAGAGAGAGAGAGAGAGAGAGAGAGAGATAGGGTGGTGGGTGGGGGCCGGGGTTGAGAGAGAGGGAGAGGAAGGAGAGGGTGGGGTTGGCAGAGAGGTGGTGGTGGCAGGTGGGTGGGGGGGGGGGGGGCGTCTGAGTATACAAGAAAAAAAAATAAAGAAAAGGGGGCTGGGGTAGGGGGGGGGGGGTGTAGGACCCACAACATGAAAGTAATCTAACTATAAGATGGACACAAAGATCATCACATGTGTTTGCCAAACCAAATCTCAGATTTCCCCCGTAACCTCCCTCCCTCCCTCTCCCTCCCACTTCCACTTTCCCACCTCTCTCCTCATTCTGCCCCTCAGCCCATAGGGAAAAACGATTGTTCACCCTCATCAGACACGCACTGTCCAATCGATTGACCGCTGTCCTGAGTTGGGGTCCGGTAACTCGATTAACGAGTGCGAACAATAGAGAGGAGGAGAAGAAGAATATCTCAAGAAGAAAGTCAGCACATTCTATGTGGCCACACACTGCAATTAGAAGTTTGCACTAAAATACTAAAAGATGCTCCCAGGATTCACCGAAAGGGGGAGAGAATGATGAATCCATCGGTGCTCAACCAATCATGACTGCAAATCCCAAACGGACTATGAACATGGACCAAATGGAATATCCATGTGTCTGTGGAAAGCGTTTCGCTACCACCCGTGGCATGAAGATCCACAGAACAAAGATGGGATGTGTGAAGACTCATCTGAATGAGCAGCAGCGCACTGCATCAGCAGATAAGACGTCGGAAGACCAAGGCCAGGATTTAAATCACAGTGCCAAGGACATCCACGCTGTTGGTTCGGATGAGGAATTTGCACAGGCCCTCGATGCCAGGCGCCTAAACTCAACCTGCCATGAGCAAACGAAACTGAAGATTGGGAGAAACTGGATGCAAAAATCGTCCAAAGACTCGATGCACTGATAGGGAAAAGCACCCTGGAACACAAACTAGCCACATATGGGGACATTGTGTATGCCACATGTAGAGACGCCTATGGAGCAAAACTACCCAAAGAGAAAACACCTCCAAAGAAATCCAGACGCCAAGAAAAGATGGACAAGATCAGGGTCCAAAAGAAAAACCTCAAGATGCAAATGAAGACCGCACTGCCAGCTGAAAAACAAGGCTTGGAAAAACTGTGGAAAGACCTGAAAGAAAAACACAGCGCCCTCAGCAAAGCGGAATCTGCGAGGAAGAGGAAGAGCAAAAAGAAGAAGACACAAGAGCGCTTCTTCAGAGACCCCTTCCAGTTTGCCAGAACACTGTTTGAGCAGCCAAAATCTGGGACCCTAAGTGTGGACAAAGGAGTTCTTGAGCAGCATCTGAGGAAAACATACTCTGACCCACAGAGCAAAGCACCACTCGACATTCAAGGTCTGGTGTGGCCAACCAACCCTGAGGAACAGTTCAATGACAAGCCTCCAACGTTGGCGGAAATCAAGAAGGTGGTCGACAAAGCCAGAGCCAAATCATCACCAGGGCCAAACGGAATACCTTACCAGCTTTACAAGAAATGTCCCAAGGTGCTGGAGTGGCTCCACAGGCTGCTGCGATCGGCTTGGAGAAACCAGAAGATCAGCGGCCAGTGGATGACGGCAGATGGTGTGTACATCCCCAAAGAGCAAAACTCAAGTGACATCAGCCAGTTCAGGCCAATATCACTACTGAACGTCGAAGGGAAAATCTTCTTCTCTGTCATGGCAGCAAGGCTGACCAAGTACCTGATGGAAAACAAGTACTTGGATGTGTCAGTCCAGAAAGGTGGCATCCCAGGCGTGGCTGGCTGTGTAGAACACGCCACAATGATCTGGGACGCAATCCAAAAAGCAAAAACAGAAAAGAGAGACCTGGACGTAGCGTGGCTTGATCTGGCAAACGCATATGGATCTGTGCCCCATGAGATGATACAGTTGGCTCTTGAGATGTACCATGTGCCAAAGAACATCCGCGACATGCTCAAGAAGTACTTCAATGGCTTCTCAATGCGGTTCTCTACCAAAGGGTACACAACAGACTGGATCAACTTGGAAGTGGGTATTGCAATGGACTGTGCAATTTCCCCAATACTGTTCGTGCTGGCAATGGAACTCATCTTGAAAGCAGCAACAAACAACGCGAGACAAACAGACCTTGGCGATGGATACAAGATGCTTCCTCTCAAGGCCTTCATGGATGACACTACAGTGATTTCATCCAGAGAAGACGAGACACGTCATGTGCTGGAGAGGCTGGACGACATAGTTGCCTCATCCAGAATGAAGTTCAAGCCAAAGAAATCACGGAGTCTCTCACTGAGGAAAGGAAAAGTGGCCGGATCTGTGGTCTTCAGTGTTGCCAACCAGGCCATTCCAACAGTCACAGAAGAACCAGTCAAGAGCCTTGGAAGATGGTATGATGATACGCTGAAAGACACACAAAGAGCAAAAGAAACCAAGCAGATGGCGGAGGAAGGCTTGGAGACCATTGACCAGTGTGGGCTCCCTGGCAAATACAAGGTCTGGTGTCTGCAGTTCATGCTGATACCACAGCTCCTGTGGCCTCTGATGATATACGACATCTGCACCAGCATGGTGGAGGCAATGGAAGCCAAAATCAACAAGTTCACAAGGAAATGGCTTGGTGTCCCACCCTGTCTGACTGACATAGCGCTGTACTGTCGCCAAGCAAAGCTGAAACTACCACTGAAATCCATCCTGGAGGAATACAAAGCAGGGAAGATCAGACTTCAAAGCATGCTGGAGGACTCAGGAGACAAGGTGGTAGAAGTAATCAAGCCCCAGCTGAAGACAGGCAGAAAATGGAAAGTTCAAGAGGCGATGGATTCTGCAAAAGAAAGTCTCAAGATCAGAGAAATAACAGGACACACACAGACCAACAGACAGGACTGGGGGTGACCAAAACTGAATGGTGGTCAAAGGCCAAAGGAAAAGCCAAAAGAGACATGATGATTCAGGAGATGAGAAAAGAAGAAGACCAAAAAAGACTCCAAAAAGCAGTCCAGCAGAGCCAGCAAGGGCAATGGACAACGTGGGAGAATGCACTCCAAAGAAGTCTCACTTGGAATGACATTTGGCGCATGGCCCCTCTCAGGATCAGCTTCATTCTCAGATCTGCATATGACCTTCTGCCCTCAAATGCAAACCTGGTGAAGTGGGGAAAAACAGACGATCCTGCATGCCCCCTCTGCCATGAAAAACAAACAGTGGAGCATGTCCTAAGCTTATGTAAAGTAGCCCTGGCTCAAGGAAGGTACACATGGAGGCACACCCAAGTGCTCAAAGAGATTGTACAAGTAGTCTGGGCTAGTACCAACACTACAAAAGGGAAAATCAGGACTCCAAAAGCACCCGCAACATTCTTCACGGCAGGAGGCAGCAAATCATGGCCAAGAACAACAGTGCCACTCGAAACATGCAGGCAGAGTCTGCTGGACGGGGCAGATGACTGGGAGTGCACTGCAGACCTCCCAGAATGGAAGAGTCACCCAGAGATCATCAGCAAGAGTGGCATGAGACCAGACATAGTAGTCCACTCTAAGTCAACCAAGCAGCTGATCATGATCGAGCTCACGGTGCCATATGAGAACAGAATGGAGGCAGCTCAAATCTACAAGACTGAAAAGTATGCTGATCTGGCAAACAGCCTGAGGAGAGAAGGCTATCAGGTCAAAGTCCTCACTGCAGAAATTGGAGCTAGGGGGTTTGTAGGAACGTCTGCATACAGCCTCATGAAACAGCTCTCAGTTGCAGGGAAGGAAAAAACCAGAGCCCTGAAAGCAATGGCAGAAGCGGCAGAGGGGTGTTCAAGCTGGATCTGGTCAAGGAGGAACAAAAGTGAACTTCATAAGGCTTAATTTCCCTACAAATATCAGGTGTCCCTGTGGCTCAGTGGTTAAAGCGCGAGTCATTAAGTGGAAAATGAGCATGTCCAGAGGGTC
>CM065738.1:55138238-55140738 GCA_033310375.1 Conus canariensis | reverse complement strand
TATCTGGAGACAGTGTTGCACCATGTCTTCCCTTCTCTATGATTTCTTGTGCTAATTCGTTGATAAACAAAGAAAATAAAACAGGGCTACATGCATCTCCTTGCTTTACACCTTTTGTACAAACTATGTAATCTGTAAATTCACCACCACACCTGACCCTTGCTTTTACACAATTGTACATGCTCTTGATACATCGGTACATTTTACCCTTTATTCCATTCTTTTGAAGCACTGGCCAAAGTAATTTTCTAGATATGGAATCAAATGCCTTTTCGAAGTCAATGAAGGCCACATATAATTTGCGATTCCATGAAAACTGTTTTTGTACAATAGCCAAAAGGGTAAACATCTGATCGATAGTTGAATAACCTTTCTTAAACCCCGCTTGCCACTCACCCGTGCTATTATTAAATTCCACCCACTTTTGCAGTCTACAGTTAATTATAGAGCTAAATAATTTACTACTTATATCACTAAGTGATATGCCCCTGTAATTACTTGGATCATTGACTTCACCTTTCTTAAATAATGGCAATATAATCGATTCAGTCCAGTTATCAGGGAATATCCCTTTGTCAAAAAGTACATTGAAAAATCTGACGAAGAAATCAATTACGATATTTCCGGCATTTTTGAATAATTCTCCAACAATGCCATCAGGGCCTGCAGCTTTTTTGTTCTTGAGTTTTTTCATTGCAGAGATCACTTCTGTTCTAGTAATTATACTGTCAAGGAACCCTGCATCGCTATCAGAATCGAGAAAAGGTATCTCATCTTCTATTTCTTCTGCGTCTTCTTCAGCATCTTTTTCGAGAAGATCTCTGAAATGCCTATCCCAATCGCTGACAGAGATATTGTTATGCGTACTACTTTTCTTAACTGATATTCTGCGCATGTGTTTCCAAAACTCTTGCTGATCTTCAACTGAGGTAACTAAATTGCATAACAAAGAAGAATTATACTCGTTCTCCTTCCTCTTTAAAAGATTCTTATACTCCCTTCGAGCTTTACAATAAACGTCTCTGTCTTTATCGTCCAATGTATTTCTAGATATTCTTAGAAGTTGTTTCACGTCTCTCTTGGTTTTATAACATTCATGATCAAACCAATCATCATTGTTCAGAGTGTCATTTATTCTTATTTGTTTCCTCATGCACTCCGCTTGATCTTTTATACAAGCATTAAATATATTCAAAGCGGCGTTAATGTCATCATCGATCAGAGTAACTGCATTCTCCAGCATTGACAAAGCATGTTGACTATTCATTAGATCACAGAAAGTATCAGCATATTCATCTTGCCATTTATACCTTTCTATAACTTGTATGTTTTTCTTGATACCTTTTCCATTTCTTACTTCAAAAAGTGAGTTCATATGGAATACTAGAGGCAGATGGTCAGACTCAATTCGTTCATTCACACAAAGACTGCACGATATATTAATAGCATTAAACATGTCATAGGAAGTTATAAAATAATCATTCACACTGTTCCCTGACTCTGAAATGTATGTGAAACGACCTTGACGGTCGCCGTCGCACACACCATTTAAAACGCACAGATCTAACACAGTACACATGTTTAACAAGAGCTTACCATACCTGTTTAATATCTTGTCTTCTGAACATCTGTTTATAAGGGTTTCGTTATGCAAACTAAAAGGACAATTTTGGGTTGAAAATTCCTGACAAATGTTAGAAATTCTGCTATTTAAGTCTCCAGCCAGAAGTACATACGTATCAGGCATACTGAGCATAACATCAGAGAGATAGTTTTCCAAATCACTTATGCCATTATCAATACCATAAAAAGCATAGTATGGTGAATTTTCTGGAGGTACATATGTGCATACATAAAGAACATTCTTTGTAAGACCAAAGACATCTTTAGAAATATTGAACATCATGGTATTGTTTAGATCAATCGGTAATGCCTGTACAAAAGGTACAAATTCCATTTTGATAAGACATACGACTCCTCCCGATCTTCGTCCGTGTTTCGTAAACTGAACGGCTGGTTTACAGAAGACTTTATAATTGCTGAATACATTTGAATGTAAATTTTCAACAAAAGTTTCTACTAAACAAACAAAATCAAAAGACGTTATATACGAAATAAACATTTTATCAGATAGCTTAGAAAGCAAGCCATTTACATTCCAATGCAAAAATGAGACATGATTTCCGTTCGTACCAGCCAAACTCGCACCACAGATGCTTTCTGTAAAATTATCTTGATCATTCAAAATTGCTCTTTCTCTTCTATTACCAGACACTACATTAACCTCTTCATTTGATGAAGACAATGGGATAAAGCTTGGTATGTGAAAATCAATACAAGCAGAAGAACGATTGTTCCCCATGAGACATAAATCATTTCCGTCGTTTCTTAAACCATGTTCACAAACTTCGAAAGGAGCACTTTCATTCAGTGTTGGAGATAACAAATTCTCACATTCGTTCCGATTATGTACAAACATTTTAGAGGAAAAACCCCCATT
>CM065738.1:55118238-55128238 GCA_033310375.1 Conus canariensis | reverse complement strand
GTTGTGGGGGTGGAGGGGGTAAGAGGGATGGTGGGGAAGGGGCATCGAGTGTTGTGTGTGTGTGTGTGTGTGTGTGTGTGTGTGTGTGTGTGTGTGTGTGTGTGTGTGTGTGTGTGTGTGTGTTGTACGTGCGTGCGTGGCTCCAAACCGATTACAGTGCTGACGGAAGCAATAATATTGTTGAGCGGTTTGAGACTTACAAGCGGTTTGTGGAAGGAAAAAAGACTGAACATTACAATCGCATTTCGGCTTCTCTCTCTCTCTCTCTCTCTCTCTCTCCCTCTCTCTCTCTCTCTCTCTCTCTCTCTCTCTCTCTCTCTCTCTCTCTCTCTCTCTCTCTCTCTCTGTATTAGGTACTGGTAAAAGGCAAAGTTTTAACTGAACATTCAGTCTTGTTAAGTGATACCTAAACGGATATCAAGGAAGCAGGGGAATGTGGGCAAGCAGCGTAGGTTGTTGCTGACGTAATAATTGCTTTTAAGTGAGTTGCACAACACACACACACACACACACACACACACACACACACACACACACACACACACACACACACACACACACACACACACACACACACAGGGAGGGAGAGAGAGCCAGAGACACAGACATAGACAGAGAGGCAGACGGACAGACGGACAGACAGAAAGACAGGCAGACAGACATAAACAGAGAGAGACGGAGATAGAGACAGACAGACAGAAAGAGGGTAGTAGATGGAGATAGATAGATAGATAGATAGATAGATAGATAGATAGATAGATAGATAGATAGATGACAGATAGATAGATAGATAGGTGGATAGATAGATAGAAAGATCGACAGATGGATTGATACAATGGTAGATAGATAGATAGATCGACTGATAGATAGATAGATAGATAGATAGATAGATAGATAGATAGATAGATAGATAGATAGATAGATAGATAGATAGACAGGTAACAATTCTTAGCTGTTGGTAGCACTTACGTGACTGACAATGCCAGATTTATTAAACAGTACAGCTGACCACCCTGACTATTGACACCTTTTGACCTCTCTTGCATCCTTGAATGGATGCTCAAGCACAGGCTCAGAGATTATCTCCCCACCCCCCCCTCACCCCCCCCCCCCCCACTCGCTACATATACATATCTATATGTTTATACGATGATTTTAATTTTTCAGCAAGTTATTTCCTTTCCACACTTTCTTTTCGTATTACTGTTATACCTTCACTGGCTGCTTTGGGGTGCTGTTGGATTCCGTTTTTGAACCGTTGGTGGTGAGAATACCACAGAATTGTGGAAGGTGGTATATCTCTGTTTGAGGCCAATGAAGCACACACACACACACACACACACACACACACACACACACACACACACACAGCCGTGTCTCCCTGATGAGTCCGATCCAGCGGACGAAAGGCCTCGGAGCAGGCGAAATACATGGTTCCGTCTTCAGGATAGGTCACAATGGTCTCCATATCCTGCTTGTGAATGGATTCATATTCATTAGATATGTTCCTGATTTTACATTCATTTCCCGCCCCCCACCCAAACGTGACAAATATTCGCGACACAACACGTTTATCATTCTATATGATCCCGTGTTCCAAACATTACTCCGAGGTGTTTCAAATAAAAGTCTCTCTACCTGGCTTCTGGTAAAAAAAAAAAAAAAGACAAGCAGACAGACAATGAACTAGAAAACAAAGACAGTGATGGGAACAGTACAAAGGCAAAAAGACCACCAGCAATGAACTAGAACAAAGACAGTGGTAAGAACAGTACAAAGGCCAGCAGACAGACAATGAACTAGAAAACAGTGATAGGAACAGTACAAAGGCAAACAGACAGACAATGAACTATAACAAAGGCAGTGATAGGAACAGTACAAAGGCAAACAGACAGACAATGAACTATAACAAAGGCAGTGATAGGAACAGTACAAAGGCAAACAGACCGACAATGAACTATAACAAAGGCAGTGATGGAACAGTACAAAGGTAAACAGACCGACAATGAACTAGAACAAAGACAGTGATAGGAAAGTACAAAGGCAAACAGACCGACAATGAACTAGAAAATAGTGATAGGAAAAGTACAAAGGCAAAAAGACCACCAACAATGAACTAGAACAAAGAATGTGATAAGAACAGTACAAAGGCAAACAGACCGACAATGAACTAGAAAATAGTGATAGGAAAAGTACAAAGGCAAAAGACCACCAACAATGAACTAGAACAAAGAATGTGATAAGAACAGTACAAAGGCAAACAGACGACAATGAACTAGAAATCAGTGATAGGAACAGTACAAAGGCAAACAGACAGACAATGAACTAAGAAATCAGTGATAGGAACAGTACAAAGGCAAACAGACAGACAATGAACTAGAAAAATAACAGTGATAGAATAGTACAAAGGCACACAGACCGACAATGAACTAGAAAACAGTAACAGGAACAGTACAAAGGCAAACAGACCACAATGAACTAGAAAACAGTAACAGGAACAGTACAAAGGCAAACAGACAGACAATGAACTAGAAAACAGTAACAGGAACAGTACAAAGGCAAACAGACCGACAATGAACTAGAAAACAGTAACAGGAACAGTACAAAGGCAAACAGACCAACAATGAACTTGAAAAAAAAGACAATGATAGGAATAGTACAAAGGCAAACAGACCGACAATGAACTAGAAAACAATGATAGGAACAGTACAAAGGCAAACAGACCAACAATGGACTAGGAAACAAATCAGACAGTGATAGGAACAGTACAAAGGCAAACAGACCAACAATGGAACTAGAAAAAAAAGACAGTGATAAGAATAGTACAAAGGCAAACAGACCGACAATGGACTAGGAAAAAAATCAGACAGTGATAGGAATAGTACAAAGGCAAACAGACCGACAATGGACTAGGAAAAAAATCAGACAGTGATAGGAATAGTACCTTCGACAGAACAAACACTAGGAACGCAAGAAAACGAAAATAACAGAGAGGAGAGAGAGAGAGAGAGAGAGAGAGAGAGAGAGAGAGAGAGAGAGAGAGAGAAGAGAGAGAGAGAGAGAGAGGTGAAGGTGGAAGAGAGGAGAAAGGCGATGCCGACACAATGCCGTGTAATCAGATTACTGAAATGACATTATTGGCCAACTCGTTCTCTCTCTCTCTCTCTCTCTCTCTCTCTCTCCTCTCTCTCTCTCTCTCTCTCTTCTCTCTCTCTCTCTCTCTCTCCTTTGTTTCCTACTCTTTGTGTGTGTGTGTGTGTGTGTTGTGTGTGTGTGTGTGTGTGTGTGTGTGTGTGTGTGTGTGTGTGTGTGTGTGTGTGTGGTTGTGCACGTCTTACACGTGTGTGAATGCGTATGTAGTCACATGAAATTTGTAAAGCGTTTTGCGGTGGTGAAAACCGCTATAGGAATATCCAATAATGTTAAATAATATCAGCCTACCAACAGCCGACTTAAAGAAATGCACAACAGTCACTCGTACATTAAGCAGTAGGAACGTTATCTTCACCACTTGTAAGATGGATTGTTAAGACAAAAATAAAAATGTGTAAGGCCAAGCCACATACTGTGCATAGAGATGGACTGGTCAGCCTTGTGTTACTGTAGATTTCTCAGGGGAACAGAAGGAAAAGAAACTGTTCAAAGCGTTGGTAAGTTGACAGGTGTAAACAGACCTTAAGTGACCCTTATAGGGAGTCTCTCTCTCTCTCTCTCTCTCTCTCTCTCCTCTCTCTCTCTCTCTCTCTCTCTCTTAGATTGACACTGATTTTGTCATCTGAGCAAGAAGGAACTGTCAGAAACGTGTGTCAATACATCTGCATAAAGAGTTTAAGTTGCGTTCTATTGTCATGTCTTGGATGCATTTTGAAAATGTATTGATAATCATATAAATTTTGTGTTTTTGTTAGATTTGATTACTGTTGTTTATATGCACCCTGTCACGAGCGTTATGGCCTATACATGAATAAACTCCCCCCCCCCCTCTCTCTCTCTCTCTCTCTCTCTCTCTCTCTCTCTCTCTCTCTCTCTCTCTCTCTCTCTTCTGTTGCATATGTTTTCATTTTCTTTTTCGCTCTGGAGTTTCTGATGAATATCTTCAATGTTGAGACATTACTGAAATCTAATTTTCCTTTCCGTTTTTGCCATACTTAAAAAAAAAAAACCCAGCCGCAATTAATGTGTGGTGGCCCAATGTTGTACTCGTGCAACGCACAACCACTTGCGATTGTTTCTGTAGTTACAGCTATTCCCTTATATAACTCTGGGAGGAGAAAAGAGGGAGGAGAGGGTGAGGGTGGGGGTTAAAACCTGTACAATGGACGGAAGTGGAGGAAGGTTACCTCTCCATTTCCGTTTCCGTTTTCCTCAACGAGGCACGCACTCTTAGTGCGGCAGGTTTTTCCCAGTTTTTTTGCGAACTCTTGCTTCCTACATTTCACAATCTGTCTGAGTTCCAGGGCACATATCTGTCAATCCACCTGTCTGTCTGTCTGTCTGCTTTCGTCGCTGCCTGTCTGTTTGTCTGTCTGTCTGTCTGTCTGTCTTTTTCTCTCTGTCTCTGTCTTTCTCTGCGTGTATTTGTTTGTCTGTGTCTGTCTCTCCGTCAAACCGTCTACGTATCTGTCTGTCTGTCTATCTGTCTGTCTGTCTGTCTTTCTGCCTCTCTCTCTCTCTCTCTCTCTCTCTCTCTCTCTCTCTCTCTCTCTCTCTCTCTCTCTCTCTCTTCTTGATTTCCCTTTTCTCGTGTTTTTCACAATTTCCAGTTAATATCAAACAAGCTGACTTTTTATAGAAACATCACTCCCTTTGCCCCCCTTTTTTTTTCTTCTGACACTGAAAAAAAGAAATGGCCGAAATTAATTTGTGGTGACCCAATGTTGTTCTCTGACATCACACACCCGGTCAGAAATTAACTTTTTTTTTATTCACAGCCATTTCATTCCGCAATATTTCACTTCCAGAGAGAGAGAGAGAGAGAGAGAGGGGGGGGGTGGGTTGGGGGTGGGGATGGGCATGGGGAGGGTGTTGGAGAGGGGTGCGGAGTGGAGAGTGGAAAGGGGAGGGAGGGGGGAGGGGGGGGCATAGAAGTGTGCAATTAAGGGCGAAGATGAAGGGTAGCTGCTCTTATCCTTTCCCTTTCGTTTTCCCGTAACAAGACACGCAGCCTTTGGTCTGAAGAATCGTAGATCTGCCTCTCCACGTTTCTCTGTCTGTCCCTTTGCCTGCCTTTAGATCTGTCTGTCTGTCTGTCTGTCTGCTGGTCTGTTTCTCGTCTGTGTGTCTGTCTGCATTTTTGACTCTGTGTCTTTATCTGTCTGTCTGTCTGTTTTGGCTCTGAACCTGTCTGTCTGTCTGTTGGTGTATCTGCTTCTCTCTCTCTCTCCCTCTCTCTCTCTCTCTCTCTCTCTCTCTCTCTCTCTGCGCCTGCGCGTGCACACACACACTCACACACACCACACACAACACACACACACACACACACACACCACACACACGCACACACACACACAGATACACATACAGACACACAGAGTCTCACTCTCACGTGCGCGCGCGCGCACACACACACACACACACACACACACAAAACACACACACACGCACGCACGCACGCACGCACGCACGCACGCACACACACACACACAACACACACACACACACCACACACATCACAGTGAGCTGGGTTTGGATTTTTTTTTACTCCCCCACCGTTACCAGAAACAAACCTGTGGCATCATAACTGCCTTCCTAACCAGCCACAAAAAGAACTTAATGACCGTTTTCTCAAACTTGTTAGCAATAAAACTTCATTTATAACTTAACAGCAGTGTTTGAATATAAGTTGACTCAAATATTGTCCTGACTCAAATATTGTCCTAACACCACACATATAGTCATAAGTTAGTAGCGCTGTTTATGGCACCGCCCACAGACAAGATGATCACACTATACCTCCATTCTTAGTGGCGTTCACAACAATCCTATTAGATTTGTAACACTAAAAAGACATTCAAATTCTAAAAACCATCTGCATAGCATCTACCTCAAACAAACGAACAACAACATACGTACATTCATCCTAAACAGCAGTGTTTCTGACGGTTATAATAACAACATCAGCAGCAGCAGCAGCCACAACAACAACAACAGCAACAACAACGGAACCTTAAAACCATATATACATTCAAAGCAATACAGAGGTGACCACACAGCATTGTAACACTGCAGTTGCTACATCCATGGCCAACCAGTGATTTTTGCGAACTGTTGAGGGATGATTCCTGTGCTTATTTCAACCGCATTCTGTGGGATTCGTGCCTGTGCTTATTTCGATACTTTTTTTTTTTTTTTTTTTTGGAGGGGGGGGGGGGGGGTCAGTCAACCTTGACCCAGCAGACCTGGAGACAGCAGCTTCAGACCTGGTCATCTGGCGGTCCACCATCAAAGCCGGCATCGAACAAGCAGAGCAGAGGAGAGAGGCCCAGTGGGAAGAACGGAGGCGCCGCAGACGGCAAAGAATTTCGTCGGCATCCGCAGACACTGATGACCGAGACTTCACCTGCAGCAACTGCGACAGAGTCTGCCGCTCGAGGATCGGGCTCTTCAGCCACAGCAAGCGCTGCAACTCCACAACTGACTAATCCATGGCGTAATACCATTGTCTCTCAAGACAGAGGGATGCCATCATTCCCGAGACTATTTCAATGCCTTTTTTAATTAAGGGATTTATACCTTCCCTAGTGCAACGCATTGACGAGGATTCGAGCCAGTGATTATCTCAATGAATTTTAATTAAGGAAATCCGAACCTATGGTATTTTCAGTACACTTTTCAGGGGAATCATGTCTGTAATCTTTTTTCAATACAGTCTTTCGGGGATTTATGGCTGTGATCATTTTGTTGCATTTCTGTTTTACAGTGGTTCATGCATGTATTGATTGCATTGCATTCACGCCTGTGCTTATTTCAATGCATTCTTGTGAGGATTGGTGGCTGTGGCTATTCCAATGCAGTCGTGTGAGGATAGGTGGCTGTGGTTATTTCAAAACATGCAGATATTTCAATGAGTTTTGTTAGTGGGATTCATCCCTGTGTTGTTGTTTTTTTCATGCTTTCGTTTCGAAGGATTTGTGCTTGTGGTTATTTCATGTCATTCTTGTGGGATTTGTGCCTGTGGTTATTTCAATGCCTTTTTAGGAGATTCATGCTGATAGTTATTTCCAGACATTCTGTGGAATCCCTGCCTCTGTGTGTGTATTTTTTTTTCCATTGTGTTTTTAGGGGAGACATGCCAGCGGCTATTTCAATGCATTTTAGGGGATTGATACCCATGGTTATTTCAATGCATTTTTAAGGGATTGATGCCCATGGTTATTTGAATGCGTTTTAGGGGATTGATGCCTGTGGTAATTCCAATGCATTTTTGTGGTGTATTTATGTCATTTTCTTTCTTCCTACATCCCAGCCCCCTCCTTCTTAATCTTCGCCAAATCATTCACGTAATGACAAGAGGAACTGTTTGCCTGTATTTGCCCCCCCTCCCCCCCACCTCCACTACTAAATAGTCCAACACACACACACACACACACACACACACACACACACACACACACACACACACACACATACACACACACACAAACACGCACGCATGCACGCACGCACACACGCATACACACATTCTTTATTTAGGTTGTTTTATAGTATTTTGTAGGAGTAATGTTTGCGTTTATTATATTGTAGTTTACAGGATGCACGCCTGTGTTCATGTCATCAGAGTTTCATGGGATGGAGACTTCAGGCTGCTTCATTGCATCATTTCAGAAATAGGTCAGGGAGGTCATGGTGCTGCCATTTCACAACTAGCTGGCATTTCCACTCAACATGAAAACCACAAAAGATTGTAAGATACGTTTCCCATTCCCCGCGCTATTTGATATGGTGGCACCTGTGACTTTTGCTTGTTTCTTTCGTTCGTTCGTTTGTTTGTTTGTTTGTTATCATACTTATATATCCACATGGTAAATTCAATCCAAACACAACCTCAACTCGACATTTGTTCACAAACCACCCCCAGAAAGCTCCTTACCTTCTTTCCTTCTGCACCCCCTCAAATCCCCTCCCCTCACACACACACACACACACACACACACACACACACACACACACACACACACACACACACACACACATACACACACCTAAAAATGACAGCAGCAGAAGCACTAACAATATGAACCCTAACAACAACAACACTCTTTTCGTCGTCTGAATTCACGAAAACAACTAGAACAGCCAGATAGATGCACCACCAAATGGCCTAACCATTCCCTGCCCACATTTCTTCCTCCCTTTATCTCATGCCCCCCCCACCCCCACCCCACCCCACCCCTCCCCTGCCTCACACAAAGACATATCTCTAAAAATTCTTGCAGAAGAAACACCAACAAAAAACAAATCCAACAGACAACAAACACTCTCTTCGCTTTCCGAATTCACTAACAGATCATTTCCTCACCCAGCCCGGAAAGAAGCACCTACCAAATGGCTTAACCATTCTCTCCCCTCCATTTTCTTGCCTGTGACCCTGTGCACACGGGCATGATGGGAATCGGAGCGATATGAAGGCCGCCACAGCTAGCGGGGGCCGGCAATTGGCTCCTGGCAGATGCCCGGCCAATAACGGCCTAATGCAGCGTGCACGGACGCCGGATATGACGTTTGATCAGGCGTTCAAGCGAAGCCTTCCCATTGGATTCTGGGCACAGGGACCCGGATATGAAACGTTGCACTGACGACCCGGATGCACATGTCACCAAGCAAACGGGAGTTCTGTCCCTTCCTTTCCTTTCCGCGCCGGCAAAGGGAAGCTCGGGGCTATATTTTATTTCTGCTACACGCGGCGAAATTGCGCGCATGCGCCGTGATGCTTTTCTCCCCTCCATCTTCCTCTCTCTCTCTCTCTCTCTCTCTCTCTCTCCTCTCTCTCTCTCTCTCTGAATGATGGGAAGTTGAAGGAAGCAAGCAACACACATTCCTGACTGGTCAGTACTTCCGCCATCTTTAATAACCGCACACTGTTGAAATCATCGACAAACTTCCGACTTTTTAGGTTTACGCACATTTATTTATTTCACTTATTCGTTTATTTATTTACTTATTTGTTTATTTATTTATTTATTCATTTGTTTATTTATTTATTCTTTTACTCCTTTATTCCTTTACTTATGTGTTCATTTTCTTATTCCGTTAGTTAGTTATATATTTATCTATTCATTTATGTATTTATTTGAGGTGTGTTTGTGTGTGCGTGCATGTGTGTGTGTGTGTGTGTGTGTGTGTGTGTGTGTGTGAGAGAGAGAGAGAGAGAGAGAGAGAGAGAGAGAGAGAGAAGACAGACAGACAGACAGAAGAGAGAGAGAGAGAGGAGAGAGAGAGAGGAGGGAGGGAGAGAGAGACCAGCAACACTAGCCCTTGCTGTAAATGTTTATTCTCCACGCAGTGAATTCCAGTGTGTTCGTCAGCAGAAAAGATAGGCGGTGCCGGAAAGTTTCGCGCGAAGCTCTCCCTACCCAATCTTCCCAGTCCACACCCCCCCCCATTTCCCTTCCACTCCCTCCATCTCCCCACCCCCTAACTCCCCTGCTCTCCATGTCCCTCGAGAAATTAAGATGGCGGAAGTTTGTAGCTACCTTTCCATCTAATCACAGGAGTGTACGCACTTATCTGTTGAAAGCCTGGGGAGAGTGCGTTTACATTATTCGGTCGTTCATCATAATGAAATGAAAACAACTACTTGTCGATGCCATTGAAATGCATTTGGTCCCCTTACAAAGTTAAAAGAAAACTGAACGATGCATAGAACGAGGCAATGGAAAAGAAGAAGAAGAAGAAGAAGAAGAAGAAGAAGAAGAAGAAGAAGAAGAAGAAGAAGGCGGAGGAGGAGGAGGAGGAGGAGGATGGAGGTGGAAGAGAAGAAGAAGAAGAAGAAGAAGAAGAA
>CM065738.1:55103238-55108238 GCA_033310375.1 Conus canariensis | reverse complement strand
AGCACTACGTAGCTTAAGACAACAATACATTCCAGCAAAAGTCAGGAACTGTGATGGTTACGATGCCTCTATCATGGCGTGCAGGACTGAGACACAGGTGTGTGTGTGTGTGTGTGGGGTGTGTGTGCATCAGCTCACAAGGAAGGGGGGGGGTAATGGTAATGGTAATGTTGCTTATAGCCCAGCCGACCGCAAAGGGCCATATCAGGGCTGTCACCGCGTTGAAGTTAACTCACAAGTCATTTAGGGAAAAAAACAGAAAACAACAACAACAACAAAAAAAAAAACCTCATTCACACAATTTTTTTTAAAACACATCCTCCAAAAACACACAGGGAATTTTGTTAAAAAAATTTTCCTCCTTCAAATCTTAGATCAGATGAAAAATGTTAATCTCCCTCAGAAATTCGAAGATCACATTCAGGTGGGACATCTCTGAACAAGGTTTTCATCGAGTCTGCTATAAAGTGTTTATATCTCACATCATGCAAGTGCCAACACTCTAAAAGGAAAAGTTTCACCGTAAGTGGTATATGACATGGAATGCACCACGGAGCTTCTTCATGTTTTAAAAGGTAAGAATGGGTGTAAAACGAGTGGCCTGTATGCAAACGGCACAGGACTGTTTCTTCTCTAATGCCACCTCGGGAACATGGTAAAAACTCTTCCAGGTTTGGACGGATTTTAAATACTGTGTTATCCATCTGCGAGTCCCATTCCTCTTGCCAGAGGTCTTTGACATAAGCCAGGGTTTGGGGTTTCAGATCAGTGTGAGGGATAGACAATCTGCTCAACGGTTTCTTTATGGCATACTTGGCAAAAGGAGGTGGAGGGGGGAGGAGGGGGGGGGGGCATTTCAGGATTCTGACTACGTCGACATCAATCCTATTGCCTGCGAAAACAACACTAAAAAAAAAAGGAAAAAAGAGAAAGACGAAGGACATGAAATAAAGAAAACGTTTGTTCGAACATTCTAAAACAAAAACAAGAGCAAAAAAAAGAAAGAAAGAACCGCGAAGAGACAAGAAAAGGAACAAGTTTGTTCAAACAAACTAAAAAAAAAAGAAATACAAAACAAAAAATAAAATAAAATAAAAATCTGGCTTGAAACGGATCTTTATGCACAAACTCAAAGATTTACAAATAACAAAGACAAAAAATACGTATTTCATCAACACATACACACACACACACACACAACACAAACACACACACACAACACACACACACATGCCAGACCACGACAAACATCGACAAGCAGCACGCACGACCAACCCACCGGCGTCGACCCAGACAGAACACACAAACAAAAAAACAGACACACCTACTGCTCAGACATTGACAGAAACGACAAAGTAAAAAAACAACCAACCCCTACCTTGCTTTCAGACCAGTTTGACAGGAACTCGACAAGTCAAAAAGACAGACCAACCCCCTGGCTTCAGACCATTTGACAGGAACATCGGACAAAGTCGAAAAAGACAGACCCCTACTGCTTTCAACCATTGCAGAACATCGAAAAGTCAGAAAAAGACAGACCACACCCCTACCTTGGCTTTCAGACCAGTTTGACAGGAACATCGGACAAAGTCA
This sequence comes from Conus canariensis, assembly GCA_033310375.1. NCBI lineage: Eukaryota > Metazoa > Mollusca > Gastropoda > Neogastropoda > Conidae > Conus > Conus canariensis. The sequence continues at coordinate 55,106,645 of CM065738.1, read as the reverse complement.
GAAAAAGACAGACCACACCCCTACCTTGGCTTTCAGACCAGTTTGACAGGAACATCGGACAAAGTCAGAAAAAGACAGACCACACCCCTACCTTGGCTTTCAGACCAGTTTGACAGGAACATCGGACAAAGTCAGAAAAAGACAGACCAACCCCACCTGGCTTTCAACCATTTGACAGAACACGGACAAGCGAAAAAGACGCCAACCCCTACCTTGGCTTTCAGACCAGTTTGACAGGAACATCGGACAAAGCAGAAAAAGACAGACCACCCTACCTTGGCTTTCAGACATTTGCAGAACATCGGACAAAGTCAGAAAAGACAGACCATACCCCTACCTTGGCTTTCAGACCCGTTTGACAGGAACATCGGACAAAGTCAGAAAAAGACAGACCTTACCCCTACCTTGGCTTTCAGACCCGTTTGACAGGAACATCGGACAAAGTCAGAAAAAGACAGACCACATCCCTACCTTGGCTTTCAGACCAGTTTGACAGGAACATCGGACAAAGTTAGAAAAAGACAGACCATACCCCTACCTTGGCTTTCAGACCCGTTTGACAGGAACATCGGACAAAGTCAGAAAAAGACAGACCACACCCCTACCTTGGCTTTCAGACCAGTTTGACAGGAACATCGGACAATGTCAGAAAAAGACAGACCATACCCCTACCTTGGCTTTCAGACCAGTTTGACAGGAACATCGGACAAAGTCAGAAAAAGACAGACCACACCCCTACCTTGGCTTTCAGACCCGTTTGACAGGAACATCGGACAAAGTCAGAAAAAGCCAGACCACACCCCTACCTTGGCTTTCAGACCCGTTTGACAGGAACATCGGACAAAGTCAGAAAAAGAGAGACCATACCCCTACCTTGGCTTTCAGACCAGTTTGACAGGAACATCGGACAAAGTTAGAAAAAGACAGACCACACCCCTACCTTGGCTTTCAGACCAGTTTGACAGGAACATCGGACAAAGTCAGAAAAAGACAGACCATACCCCTACCTTGGCTTTCAGACCAGTTTGACAGGAACATCGGACAAAGTCAGAAAAAGACAGACCATACCCCTACCTTGGCTTTCAGACCAGTTTGACAGGAACATCGGACAAAGTCAGAAAAAGACAGACCACACCCCTACCTTGGCTTTCAGACCAGTTTGACAGGAACATCGGACAAAGTCAGAAAAAGACAGACCATACCCCTACCTTGGCTTTCAGACCAGTTTGACAGGAACATCGGACAAAGTCAGAAAAAGACAGACCACACCCCTACCTTGGCTTTCAGACCAGTTTGACAGGAACATCGGACAAAGTCAGAAAAAGACAGACCATACCCCTACCTTGGCTTTCAGACCAGTTTGACAGGAACATCGGACAAAATCAGAAAAAGACAGACCATACCCCTACCTTGGCTTTCAGACCAGTTTGACAGGAACATCGGACAATGTCAGAAAAAGACAGACCACACCCCTACCTTGGCTTTCAGACCAGTTTGACAGGAACATCGGACAAAGTTAGAAAAAGACAGACCATACCCCTACCTTGGCTTTCAGACCAGTTTGACAGGAACATCGGACAAAGACCAGATCTCACAGATTTTTGAAGAATTCCAGCTGTGTTGGAAGTAAAACATTGCGATTTCTCCACTATCGTTGTGCAAGAAAATCGACGCCGTGAATGTGATTGCTTCATCAAAACTGAACTTTTACTACAGTAACATGAAGTTTTCGGAAAAGCAATTGAAAACATTAGAAGATCAAATAGCTGAATTTGTTCGATCCCATCTCAAGTTCAACACGTCTACTAATCGGGCTCACATGTTCCTACCCGGAAATCAAGGTGGATTAGGACTCCTGAAACCCAGTACAATGTACTACGCAAAAAACGAGTGTCCTTTCTATTATCTGTGTTAAACAATGACGATCAGCATGTCAGATTGTTGCACGCAACAGCTTTCATCTTCACATGGAGTAAAGGAAAATCCCAAGAGCAGAACAAGATGAAGAAAATTTTGGAGTCTACGCAACAGACAATGAAGAACACTTCAGGAAAAATAGCATAATCAGTTGGTCCCGTTCTTCGTTTGTAGAACTGAACGAATTGTGCGTGCGTCTTGAGTTGAAACTCGAATACGATGAGCAAGGCGACTTATTTGGAATCGTGCTTCCAGCATCAGAGGATGGTATTGTTCGGCTCCGCTAACCAACCCCAAACAGCTATTCGGCGCCATCAAGAGAATGGAGATGGACAAGGATCTGCAACACGTTCAAGGCCTTCAACGACAGGGAATACTTTTCCGCGACAGCATTCCATCAGCAGACATGAAGCAGTCAGCTGGCCATCTCATCAACCCCAACATAAACGACCACCTGACCAGATTTGTTTCAAAAGGACTGCTCCAGCTGCTCGAAACTAACGCCGTGTGTCATACGTACTACCCACACACGTATCCAAACCATTGTTCTCTTTGTGCATTTCACACAGACACAGTTTCACATGCTCTGAACGGTTGTCGGGCCTTAAAAGGCCTGTACACTCAGAGGCATGATAGGTGTGTGGACATTATCAAAAAGGAACTTCAAAAACATGTGGTGACTGAATTTGTTGAAGTGTTTCACAACTGCATTGTTCCCGTTTACAACAACGCAAATCAGTATAAACCTGACCTTTGTCTCATCGATCATAGCAACTCAAAGGCTTTCATTGTCGAAATTTCCAACCCCTTTGATCCATTTCTTCAGTTATGCTATGAAGAAAAGTTTCAAAAAATACATGCCTCTTTGTTTTTCATTCAGTGAGGCAGGGTTTGATACAAAAGTCATCACTATCGTTATTGGGTCATTAGGAATTGTCCACAAACATGTGGTTCCAGGCCTTTGCCTGCTCGGTTTGTCCAAATATAGGAGCAAAAAACTGGCCAAATACTTGAGTATGTCAGTATTGATTGGGTCGAGGCGTGTTTGGGTGAGACGACAGTTCCTCAGGAACAGGCAAGAGCCCTAAATCCATGCAAAGAAAAGAAGAGAGAAAAATGGACTCACTGACAATGAGAACGCGAGATGAATAGAGAAGAATAAGGGGAAAGAGAGAGAGAAAGAGAGAGAGAGAGAGAGAGAGAGAGAGAGAGAGAGAGAGAGAGAGAGAGAGAGAGAGAGGGAGGGAGGGAGGGGGGCATGAAACAGAACAATGTCACTCTTTTAAAACATACTTTCTGGACCACGACTGTGTCTGTTGTTGGTGTTTTGAACATTTATGGACAAGGTTGCATAATTGTAGTTATCACAAAGTTTGCAATAAAAATGATTGATATGTATGTATGTATGTAATGTATGTATGTATGTATGTATGTATGTATGTATGTATGTATGTATGTATGTACGTACGTATGTGTGCACGCATGTATGC
>CM065738.1:55096679-55100638 GCA_033310375.1 Conus canariensis | reverse complement strand
ATTCTTGTGGCCTGTATCGATGCACGTCTCTAGCCTGCCTGCCACCCTCCTCCTCCTCCTCCTCCTCCTCCTCCTCAGCCCACGGTGAAATCTTCCTTGGTGGAATCCGGGAGAAGGAGACGAGCAGATCAGGGGGAAAATCAATGTACATGGCATGAAGAGCGTGTTCATTATGCATGTCTTAATTAATTGCCCCCCTGCCTCAGGCCGTATCTATTGATCCCCCCCTTCCCCCCTCCCCCCTCATCCCCCATCCGGCTATCCAGCTTACGCCCGCGCAAACACGCATTCACACGCTCGCGCGCGCGCGCACTCACACACACCCACGCGCGCGCATGCACGCACGCACGCACGCACGCACACACGCACGTACGCAGTAACACACGCACAAGCACGCACGCACATACACACACGCACACGCGCACGCACACACACACACACACACGCACACACACACACACACACACACACACACACACACACCACACACCACACATACACGAGCGTTTGTAACACACACACACACACACACACACACACACACACACACACACACACACACACACACAACACACACACACACACACACACACACACACACACACACACACACACACACACACCATGTTTTTGTTTTGTTTTTGTTTTTGCGTGTACAGACATATCTTGTATTTCTGCCTGTTGTGCTCATCTGAGGTGCTTTGAGTTGTAGCGGATCGTTCTGTATAGCTTTGATTATGTTGTATCATCGTGTGGAACAAACGTCTAGTGTTCTATTACACACAATACAATAACACGCAACACAATACTACCAATGTGTAGTTTTGTATTCGGTTGTGCCTTATCATATTGCATTATACTATTGGACTGCTATCTTATTCTGTTGGGTTCCATCGTATGTGTAGTGCAAAGCTTGTGCAATGAGTTCCTGTATTGGGCTGTGATTCATCGTAACGCATCAGATTGTATTGTATTGCATTGCATTGCATTGCATTGCACTGTATTGCATTGCATTGCATTGTATTGCATTGTATCGCATTGCATTGTATTGCATTATATTGTATTGTATTGCATTGCGTCGCGTCGCGTCGCGTCGCGTCGCGTCGCGTCGCGTCGCGTTGCGTTGCGTTGCGTTGTGTTGCGTTGTGTTGTGTTGAATTGTATTGTATCGTGTTGTGTTTATTGTGTTGTATTGTATTGTGTTGTATGTGTTGTGTTGAGTCATATCGTGTCGTGTTATGTTGTTTTGTGTTTGTGTCGTATTGTGTCATGTTGTTTCGTACTGTATCGTGTTATATTGTGTTGTGTTGTGTTGTGTTGTATTGCATTATATTATACTACATTGCACCTTCTCTGTATTGTGTTATCTTCCAGCTGGATTGGATTCCATGGCTGAATTCGCTGGATGGGGGCGGCGGAAGTGGAAGGGGTTGGCGTGGAAGAGAGATAGTGGAGGGAGGGGGGGGTCACCTCAGAGCTACGCGAGTGTTTTTCCTCTCTTTCTTTCTCTGTCTCTGTCTCTCTCTGTCTCTCTCTCTCTCTCTCTCTCTCTCCTCTCTCTCTCTCTCTCTCTCTCTCTCTCTCTCTCTCAGCATATGGTGTTTATTGACCTAGCAATGTGTTTGTTGGCTTGTTTTTGCGCGTGTCTTTTAATAGCCACCGACCGCCCCCCCCCCCCCCCCCCCCTTCATCTCCTTCTTATGCGTACGCAGGCTGATACTCGTGCGGAATCTCCCTGTATAGACAGGCAAGGATTAATCCCACCTGCCCAACAAAGGGAGTGAAGTTTTGTGTGTATGACCGTTTCTTATCCCTCCATTAGGGCAGCCATACTCCAGCTTCCGTAAAGGTGCATGCTATGTGTAACGTGTCATCCATTCCAACGGCCAAACTGGCCTTCTCTTCCGAAAGTTGCTGATGGGATTTTACATGTGTGCAAGATGTTGTGCGTGCGTTCACACACGGAACCTTGCTTTATAGTCTCATTCGAAGGACTGTATGGGAAATGGAATCAGAACCAATGTTAACTCCGAGGGAAAAATCCCCCTGGCACCGACAATCCGCAAGAGTGCACCCAATGTCAAATCATCACGAGGCCATCAACTGGAAGAGACACTGCACTGCTGGCGAGTCACCTCGGTAGTGTTCAGTGGCACCTGTCAGAGAGACTTTTCTTGGTATTGGCAAGTTCTTGTGGACTGTCGTGGTGCCACCTTCCAAACTGGGAGTGGGGTGGGGGGGAGAGAAGAAGTGTGGGAGGGAGAGGCTGGGATGATGTGGCGTAGAGAAATTAAGCAGGTGCTCCCTGACGTAGGCACTGCTGCCAAGGGACTGTGTTCCTCTGGGCAGGATCTACTTCGTAGTGCCTACAGCGTAGGTTTTGATCAGAACGGGCACCCTTGAACACCGACGAAATGACTCGGCAGCCGTGCAGTAGGTCACCTCATGACAATACAATAGGAATGGCTAGGTAAGGTAAGGTAAGGTAATGTTGCTTATAGCCCAGCCGACTGCAAAGGGCCATATCAGGGCTGTCGCCACGTTGAAGTCAGCTCACAAGTCACAAGCAAAGCAAAACAAAAAAAAATGAATAAACAAGAACACCGACGAAGTGACTCAGCAGCCATGCAGTATCTTCTCTGGTGGGCCACCTCATGACAATACAATAGGAAGGGTAAGAATTGAAATATATAGACAAATAAATAGATCAGAGACGTCTGTGGTGGTCTTACGCTCACAGCCGGCCGTAAGCTAACAGCAATGCACACTCCCTGGTGGGTGTAGCTTACTTCATTCTCACCGCCATGCGCATAGCACGTGCTGTCCATCACAAGGCCAGTGTCAGCTTGCGCTTGCTGTCCCACACACGGAAAGACGCTGTTTACCATACTTGCCAGCATATTGCATCTTATTATATTTCAGTCTAAAGGATAATTTGAGTGTACTGACCACAACAGTTTCCTTTCTGTTCTCCTCCACCAGCAACCCATGAACAGCAGCACAGAAAAACAACAACAAACGTGCAGCCCCCATCCTGTGACAATTGACTTGACCAGTGATAGCACAGAAAAACAAAACAACAACGTGCAGGCCCCATCTTGTGATAATGGACTTGACCAGTGATAGCACAGAAAAACAACAACAACAAAGGTGCAGCCCCCATCCTGTGATAATGGACTTGACCAGTGATAGTGCAGACTCAGGCGCTGACCCAGTTCTCGCTGAACCCGGATGATACTATGGAATGCATTCATTCATTGGTAAAGGGAGTGTGCATTGGTGTGTATAATTACAAAAATCCTATTTCCTTTCTAACTATCCTTTCTTTGTGGAGGATTCATACCCAGTGCATTAATCACAATACACATGTTTGTGCTTAATCGACAAAAAAAGCCGAAAATAAACGCAAAGTGCTCTATTTGGACTTATGTGAGGATAAGGCCCTGCTGTGAGCGTAGGGCGTCCACAGACATCGACGCCAGCTATCCTTCTTCTCTCTCTCTCTTCTCTACACACACACACACACACACACACACACACACACACACACACACACACACACACACACACACCACACCACCCCGTGACCACACAGGTGGTAAGTATACCACCTGAAGTGCGTCCACACATGAGGGTGTGGAAGGGGAAGGGGCAGAGGGAGAAAAAGGGGTAAGTTTGAGTTATCAGCAGCATGTACGTCTGCATATAGTGACCTGGGAGACGATGGGAAACATGACCACTCTGTGCTTCACATACGAGCATTGCCCTCCCTGCCTCCTCAAAGGTAAAAGTCACCATTGCTTTCTGCCGATTGACTTTTCTTTGAGTGTGGGGGTGGGAGTGGAGGTGGGAGTAATACAATGTGATGTGTGTGTGTGGGGGGGGGGGGAGGGGGTATCTGCTAGAGAAAAAACAGCATCAAACAAACAAACTAAAGACAAACAAAGGAAAATGCACAC